>BKCP01007627.1:132778-143371 GCA_008636005.1 Striga asiatica | reverse complement strand
AAACGAAAAATCTTATTTATATTTTTCTATCCCACTTATTGAAAATATGTTGTCATCAATACGTGGTCCACGTGGAACAGATATTTTTAGATATTTCAGCTGGCTTTGAAATGTTAAAGCTAGTTTTTCCACCCCGCGTTGGATACACAACCTAGATGATTTATTTAATTATAATTTTTAGTCTTATTTTAAATAATAGTACTTCATATATTTCTTAATAATATATTCTAGTATTTTTAGTCATTTCAAAAAATAGAACATATATTTATTGATAATATATTTAAATATATTACTGATTTATTTCATTTAAATTTATTGACTAACCTGAATTAATAATAATCAATTTTTTAAAAAAATAAAATCAAAAGAAAAAAGTGTAAATAAACAAGACATTGACATGATTACACCGCTGGACCTACTCGTGCGAGTATGTGATGTCAAACGAACGAAAACGATAGGACAGAATTTGCTGCCTACAAGATTCCACGAATTTGAATTCTGACTAAGCTGTTTGGGAACGAATTATAAAAAGTCAAGTGCTAATTATTTATTTTGTTTTACGTACATTTTCCTCGGGTGGATCTAAAGTAATAATCACATTTTATATGATAGAATTTTTTAAAGAATGGTCAACTAGAATTTTCAACATTGTAACAATAATCGATCTACAAGACTACATCACAGAACTAAGTTTAAACATGAGTAAAGTAAAAATAAAATATTTCACACAATTAATACAAAAAAAAGAACACATTNAAAAAGTCTAGCAGCCTCTCAAAATTATTTATACAGTTAACCTGGATTTATCGAATCATGTTGGCAAATGGCAAAATTTGGATTACTAATATTAGCAATATTATAATTAAACCAATAATGAATTCTTGCGTAACCAATCTGAAAAAAATCATTAAACACGACTCTTACTTATAAATCCTCTTCATGCGTATTTATTTCAGCGGTAAAAAAATTTCCAAAATGAAAAATCTAAAAACTTGTAATAAACTATAATAAAAAAAATATGGAAAAACATGAACTCACCAAGAAGCAAGACGATTTGTGGTATGGTGCCCAGAAATTGAAACAAGCTGGCTCCAAAAATTCCAGGCCCAATCATCTGGAAAAACAACTCAGAGCCCATCCCCACATATCTTCCCCCAATACAGCAAAATCTCGTACACAGATAAGGAAAAGAAGCCCCCAAGCATTGCTCGAGCACGGCAAAAACCCGTAAGTCGGCTCACAAGTCTCGATTGTGGTCGAAAAACCCCATTCAAGGAAACTCGGCCAGCTCTCGGGCGCATCACCACCGTCGGATATCATCATCATTTGCCCATCGTTTGAAATCATCAGACGGCTATAAGCGAGTGGACTCGTCAGAAGAAGAATAAGAAGAGGAATTATTCATCTTCATGGTTACTATCATGATGATTTTAGTTTGAATGTGTTTAGGTGAAATGTATGTGTTTTGAANTCATGGTTAGTATCATGAAGATTTTAGTTTGAAAGTGTCTAGGTGAAAAGTTTGTGTTTTGACAGGTGGACGATGACTTTTTAAAGGGAATTGTTGAGGTTGTGAGTAGATGTACTTTGATATTTTGATTCTTCAATTGACTCAAAATTCACTTATATGTTCACGAAAAATGACATCGGAAAAGGGAATATATGTATATATATAAATAAATAAATATATAATGTTGTCAATTGTGAAATGTGTGCTATTATGAGGTACATTCATTGATCTAACAAATCAGTGATATACAAATTTTATACCTTACTAGCCTTTTGAAATATTTTTTATTCAAGCTGCCAACATTTAATGAGAATTAAACCATGGACAATGTCATTGTACCAAAATTGAAGGAGTTGAATATTCAGACATTTGCTAGCTTCTTGGATTGTTAAAAGATAGCATCACGGAACATATCTAGTACTTTTCTAATCTCATGTTTCATTGCGTTAGACGAATAACATTTAAACACGTGGACAAATATGGCATTTTTAAAAGTGAATGAGAATTCTACTAAAGGGAAGTGTGATTAAGATGAGATTGCCCTCGCATTCTTGGACCGACATAATCGTTTGGCTTCTCTAGCCTAGTTTATTTATGCTTATCATTTATTATTTCTTTTATTTCCTTTTATTTTCATTTTTTAGAAAGTAGGTATTTATCTATTTTACTTATTCCTTCTTGTTAGCCAAGACAGAATTTTAGTTGTAAGAGGTCTCCTTTCTTATTTATTTGTCGAGGTGTGAAGTTGAACCGCAGACTTTGATTGCAGAAATAAAATCAATCGAGAATTTATTCTCTTATTCCCTTCATTTGTGCGTTTGCTGCGTCAGTTGGTATCACGAGACCAGACACGATCCACGATGCCTCTGAAGAGAAATACTGTCGATGAGCAATGGGATGCGACGATCGAGGCTCTCATCCGCAGATGCAATACGTCTGACCGTCTCATGGAAGCGTTAACCGGGAGGATCGAGGACGTTGGCCATCAATACTAACAATCACGGCAATCAGGCGAACCGTGGCCGCGGCGAACGGCACGGGGGAGCCCGAGGTGGTCGCGGCTGGGGTGATCGCGGGGGGCCCCGCGACCAGTCTCTTCCTTCGTGGGATGGCGATGGTGACGATGACGACGACACCGTCTCCGATGTGAACCCCTTTGGACATCCAGACCGAGAGGATGATGTTCCGGCTGACGAGAGGCGCTGAAAGTCTTCATTTCGCGTGGATATCCTGGAATTTACCGACGGCCTCGAGGCGTTGGATTTTTTGGATTGGATGACCGCAGTCGAGTCCGCCTCGACTTCAAGGAGGTTCCGGTAAATTGGCGAGTGGAGCTGGTCGCTACTCGGTTTCGCGACAGAGCAGCCGTGTGGTGGCAGCAACTTAAAGCATCGCGGCGCAGGCTGGGCAAACCTAAAATCACCGCCTGGGCTAAGTTTCGAAAACATCTCGATCGTGAGTTCCTTCCTTACAATTATATGCGTTCTCTTTTCATTCAATTCCAAACCCTAAGACAGGGGCAGCGTTTTGTTAATGAATACACCGAACACTTTTATCGGCAATCGGCATGTCCTCGTAATGGCAGCGGCAGAGCCTTGTTCACCGACGAGACGGGAAATTTTGGGGACGGCGTGGTGTATGATGCACCACCTATTTTCGACGAAGAACCACCGGTGGCCGAAGAGCATTGGATTGGGGACGTCAGGACAACCCACGTTATTCGGCGATCCTGCTTGGCTCCCAGATTGGATTCTACTGAGTTGGTTCAACGACACCACATATTTGAGTCTACGTGTACCGTGGGCGGCAAAATTTGCCGGTATATTATCCACTCGGGCTCTTGCGAGAATGTGGTGGCCAAGGATGCTGTGGAGAAGCTTAGCCTATTAACCGAGCCACATCCACATCCATACACCCTTGCTTGGATACAGCGCGGTAACTCCGTTATAGTGGACCATAGCGTCTTGTTTTCTTTTTCGATCGGGCCCAGGTATCGCGACTCGGCGTGGTGCGACGTTGTCTCAATGGATGCCTGCCATCTACTATTGGGACGTCCTTGGCAGTTCGATCGCTCGGCGGCCCACAACGGTCGTTTCAACACCTATAGCTTCTTGTTTGAAGGTGTTAGGATTGTTCTCCATCCGCACCACTGCGTTCATTACATGATCCTGCTTCCTCTCCAGTTGTCCTTTCCCAAGCCGCGTTCGTAGGTGAAATGCGCGAGACCCCTTATGTTCTTCTTCTACTGGGCACGGACTTGTCAGCCACACAGTTACCCCCAGCAGTCGTTCGTCCATTGCTCGAGGAATTTGCGGATGTCTTTCCAGAGGACCTTCCAGCCGGTCTACCTCCTCTCTGCCAAATCGCCCTCATTATCGCATGAGCCCACCTGAGCACGACGAGTTGCGGCGACAGGTGGAAGAACTTTTAAAGCGCGGCGCGGTCCGGCGTAGTCTGAGTCCATGCGCGGTGCCCGCATTGCTTATTTCAAAAAAGGACAGTTCGTAGTGCATGTGCGTAGATAGTCGAGCAATTAACAAGATTACCGTCCGTTATCGCTTTTCCATTCCCCGCCTTGATGACTTGCTCGATCAACTGCACGGAGCTACTATTTTCACGAAGCTCGATCTTCGTAGCGAGTACCATCAGATATGCATTCGGCCTGGGGACGAGTGGAAGACAACCTTCAAGATTCGCGAAGGGTTGTTTGAGTGGATGGTCATGCCATTTGGTTTGTCGAACGCGCCCAGTACATTTATGCGTGTCATGAATCAAGCACTTCGGGATCTTATAGGTAAGTGTGTTATCGTTTATTTTGACGATATTCTTATTTATAGTCGTATGTTGGATGATCATTTATCACATGTGCGTTCGGTTTTGCTTATACTTCGTGCTGACTCTTTCTTTGCGGCCCCTCGCAAGTGTTTTTTCTTGGTGGACTCTGTACTGTTTCTGGTATTTCGGCAGAGGGTATTCGTGTCGATGAGGTGAAGGTGCAGGCAATTCGCGACTGGCCGACTCCTACGTCCTTTACCGAGTTCGTAGTTTTCATGGTTTGGCATCTTTTTATCGGCGTTTTATCTCACACTTCAGTTCGATAGCGGCACCTATTACTGATTGCATGACTGGCAAGACCTTCACATGGACTCCGGAGGCTGAGGCAGCTTTCACTCTTCTCAAGGGCAGACTCACGATCGCGCCCGTTTTGGTTCTTCCGAAGTTTTCGAGACCTTTTGAGCTATCATGTGATGGTTCGAAGGTCGGCATTAAGGCGGTTTGAGTCAGGATGGCCAACCGGTCTCATTCTTCAGCGAGAAGTAGTCTGGTCCTCGCCTTCAGTACAGCACCTACGACATTGAGTTTTATGCGGTGGTTCTACCGAGAGTTTATTTTGTTCACAGACCACGAGGCACTTCGTCATCTTGCCTCACAGGATAACATTTCAGCCCGCCATGCATCCTGGACGGCGTTCCTTCAGCAATTCACGTTTGTCTTACATCATCATTCGAGTGCTTCCAATCAGGTGGCCGATGCTTTAAGCCGCAGGGCATTGGTTTTGATGGATATGCGAGTTGCCATCGTGGGTTTCGACTTGCTTAAGGAAGTCTATGACACAAATCCTTTTTTTGGCCCGATTTTGTCACATCTCCAGTCTAGCCCTTTTGAGGAGTATGTGCTGACGGATGGGTTTATTTTTCGGGGTATGCGCTTGTGTGTGTCGGACTGCAGTCTCCGGTTGCAGTTGATCGCCGACCTGCATGGCAGGGGACATGTGGGGTGCGACCGGTCCGTCGAGCTCATTCAGCGATCTTATTTTTGTCCCACTTTGCGGCGAGATGTCTCTTGCCTTGTCGCCCGTTGCAGGACTTGTCAGGTTTCGAAGGGGGTTGCGTCGACTGCGGGCCTTTATCGCCCTTTGCCGATTCCATCACAGCCATGGAGTGCCATCAGCATAGATTTTGTGTTCAGTCTCCCTCGCATGCAAACGCGGTTTTGATTCCATTTTCGTGGTGGTGGACCGTTTTTCGAAAATGGTTCCGTGCAAACGCACGACGGACGTCGTGCATATCGCTCAGTTATTTTTGCGGGAGGTGTACCGCCTGCATAGACTACCGTCATTTATTGTGTCCGACAGTGACACCCGCTTCTTGAGTTTCTTCTGGTGTAGCCTTTGGCGGCAGGCTAACACTCGTCTCGATTTTAGCAGCGCTTATCACCCGCAAACTGACGGCCAAACCGAGGCAGTCAATCGATCTTTGGGGAACTTATTGCGTTGTTTGGTGGGCGAAAATCTTCGAAGCTGGGATCAACGCCTCAGTCAGGCCGAGTTCGTCCATAACTCGGCCGTTAGTCGGGCTACGCGGCTTTTCCCGTTTCAGGTCGTCTACGCGGTCCAACCGCGGGATCCGGCGGACTTGGTGGCCTTGCCGTCCACCGAACCACTTGATCGGCATGCGACTGATTTTGTGGCCGATTTGCAGCAGACTCATGCCACGGTCCGAGTGAACTCGGAGGCGAGTATGGCAGCTTATAAGCGGTATGCGGATGCTCGCCGTCGACATGTGGAATTCGAGGTTAGGGATTTTGTTTGGGTGGTGTTGACTAAGGACTGTCTCTTGGCACATGAGTATAACAAACTGTCCGCTCGGAAGATTGGGCCCATCGAGGTTATCGAAAAGATCAATCCCAATGCCTATCGTCTGTGTCTGCCTCCCCATGTCCGTACGTCCGATGTTTTTAACGTCAAGCATCTGGTTCCTTTCCTTGGTGACAACTCCGACAAAGACGAGATTCTGCGTGATTCGAGAGCGAATCCTTTTCAACCGGGGAAGGATGATGAAGACGAGATTGCCCTCGCATTCTTGGACCGACATGATCGTTTGGCTTCTCTAGCCTAGTTTATTTATGCTTATCTTTTACTCCCTTCTATTCATAATAAGTGTCGTTTTGAGAAGTTGCACACTAATTAAGAATAATTTTTTTGTCAATAATAACCCCCATTAATGAAGATAGAGATTAATGTTTAAAAAAAAAAAAGATGAAGAAAATATGAAAACACGTAATGTATTTATTAACTAAATGAGGGTAATAATGAAAAAATATATATAAAAGATCCAAAACGACATTTATTTTGGTTAATAGTTGATAAAGCTAAAATGATATTTAAAAAGAATAAGAGGTAGTATTATTTACTTTATTTCCCTTTATTTCCATTTTTTAGAAAGTAGGTACTTATCTATTTTACTTATTCCTTCTTGTTAGCCAAGATAGGATTTTAGTCATAAGAGGTTTCTTTTCTTATTTATCTATCGAGGTGTGAAGTTGAACAGCAAACTTTGATTGCAGAAATAAAATCAATCAAGAATTTATTCTCTTACTAGTATTCGACCTGTGTATTTGCACATATATAAATAAATTATTGTGAGTCTATATGCATATAATGATTAATTATTTTCTTTCACTTTTTTTGCAGACCAAATTTACAATTAAAAGAGTTGTAATATTTTTTTTTTTTTAATTGCGTTTATCTGATTGGATGTAATGTATATTTTGGTACGTCTTTTATTTGTGAATTATTTATTATTTATTTAGGAATTTCAAATATATTTTTATTTAAAAAAAAAATTAAATGTAACAACAATAATAACATCTAATCACATTATACGGTCAACACATTATATGGTCAACTGTCATTAATCAAAAGTTTAAAATGATTTTTGTAATTTTGAAGTGATGAGTATTAATTATTTAATGATTAAATGAAAGATTAAATACATCAAAATGTAACGGTTTTTGGAGGGAAAATTGTTAAATTGCCACATAGGTAAAATTAAATAGGTTTTATTAAATGTTATTAGCTAGTAATTATATATATATAGATTCCCTTCATTTTGCTGCGTCAGAGTGAAAATTAAATTTTTCATATAAAGTGAATCTTGATCGGAATTCAGAACAAGGATACATACACCTGATCAAAATTCAACTATGAAATTTCCAGCTGTATATGTACATGTGACTCAATAGAAAAATAGGGAAGTACTTCAAATGTCAACCTCATGTTATTTTCAGTTTCGCGTACAAGGAACCAAACAGCGCAATAAGAAAAATCAAGGAAAAAAAAAAAAAAAAAAAAAAAAAATCTAGAGTCTAAATTGCTCCCTGCACTTGTCAACTTCATAACTTATCAATTCTATTAGAATCTTAACTAGACAAAAATCATGAGCATCCACTGATTTTCCTCAAGTTAGTCCCATATCTGAGGCGCGTATATTTAAAAATAGACAAATATTTTTACTGGATCAAGAAATCGATTAAAGAGGTCTAGGATTGATTTTCTGGTGCTGGTAAAATTGTGGGGCCACCTCAGTCAGCCAAGATGGGTCGATCGAGATGACATTGCGCATGTATTGACGGTCAGTGGAGACGATTGAGTGGAATATGACCCATTTTGGATTTACTCTGCAATATGAGTTTTTACAAAATCAGATTTACTTATTTACATGTGCATTCTTTATAAAAACATGAATTCCGTATGGATCTTCATATTTTGCGTTGTGGGTTTATGTGCTCTATGGTGGTATTATCTCTTAAATTAGTAAAAAAGAAAAAAAGAAAAAAAAAACTATCAAGAAATAAAAAATCTGAACTAACCTGAATAGCACGGAAGAAGGATGGATATATACTTCTTGGGAGCTTCGTATGGTCTTGTATAGCCCGTTATGACTGAATGCCTTTTAAGATACAAGATAACAGCAGATAATGATCAAATTAAACCTGCCAAAATTAATCTAATATATAATTGCAGAAAAAATACTTACATCTAAACGGCAAGCATTAGCGAAAAATCCAGCAGTGATTGCCTTCCTAACTACCTGAGTAAATAACAAAAAAAAAAGATAAAAACAAATATGATGGTGATCAGGTATATATTTCCATAATCATTATTTCTACATTTTGATATATTAGTTTTGGTTTCAAAAGGCATAGTTTTACTTTACCTGCATATCACCTTCACAAGATTTCAAGGCTATTCCTAAACGTTGAACAATTCTTCTCAGCTGTTTTCGGATTTCATCGACTTTTTTCTGAAGGGAGACCAAATGAATTTCTTAAAAAAAAAAAAGTGTAATGAGAAAATAAATTTTCAGAACTGTGTGTCTAAGATAACTCACCATGGCATGGTAGTTTACATGGTTTTTGTGACACCAGTTTGAAGATTTACCAGACTCGATAAATCCTTTATACACGTTCAAGAAAGTCACATGATCCCCCTGCAAACAGCAAAAATGTTCTGTGTTAATATTAATTGCTAGTTAGATAGTAACTTAAAAAAACTCTGGCTAAGGTACATAAAATACTGTTTTAATTTGAAACGAAAAAGTACCTCAGAGGCGGCAAATCTCAACTTAGCTTCATCCAATTCCTTTTGAGCTCCTCTAACAGAGAACCATATCGACTGCACAAACGTCAAAAAATAATGGTATTTACTGAAGTACTGCTTCAAATAACTAACAATGTCACATTATTGATGAAATTCAGAATACTTAATGATCCAAATAAAATAGCACGAGAGATATTAACCTGTATAGACAGCACGGCAGCAATTGTTATAATTTCTTCAGAACAGCCATAGTCATTCGAAGCTAAAATCATTTTGGAAACCATTGGTTCCTACAAAAGAGTAGAGCAATTTAGAAATGAAATAAAGATTACAAATTGGGTTAAAATTTCTCCTTACGACTCCCAACTCGGTATTAGCAACTGCAAGATACACACAGAATTTTTCTTTTTGGTCACCCATTTGAGCTATAAACATTTTTTTTCTTACTCCTATCAAAATATTATTCTCTCGTGGAAATTTCATTAGAAAAGATATAAAAATGAGCTGTGAAAAATTGACATACTAAAGGAATTTCTGCAATTTGGAATCCAGCAGGAGATGTGAGTTTTGCATCATCATTGATTACTCCAAGTGAGTACAACACTTCGAGTGCTCTGATTAGTGCTTCAGGAGAAGGTGATGCTGGCCAGTCGAACCCCAAAATGTTGTCTATCCCTAGGGCTTTTAACTATCAGAAGAAATACAAATAGTCACACCTTAAAATATCCCAAGGAAGAAGCGAACGGTTCAAATTTAGGTCACGGAAATACTACAAATGTGACTCCATGGAGATAAAATTTCCGTGAAAATAATACGTAGTCAAATTAATTTATAAATAACAAATACCTGAATCACACAGGAAACAAGATTTGATCTTTGCATCTCTGGTACACCATCAGGAGACATCTCGTTCATAAAATATTCTTCTGTATAAAGCCTGTATATGGTGAAAAATAGAATAATCTCATTAGTTATTCTACTTTAGTTCCCCTTCTTCTTGAGCTGTGTCAGAGCAGAAAGTCTTTTCTTACTGAGACTGGAGATTTCTTATCTAGACTATTTAAACTCATACATGTCTGAAGTTTATTTGATTTATCAAGAGTAATCATATGGTTAGAGCAATCTTTCATGCATGAGAAGACAAGTTCGAGCACCTGTAACACTTTCCTGGCCGCACTCTTCCGGCTCTACCAGCCCTTTGTCGGGCGGAAGCCTTAGATATTGGAGCCACAACTAAATTTTCAATATCCGTCACCTGTTGTAAATTGACATATAGCTTCAACTTTGACATAGAAGAATTATAAGCTTTCTATTCATCAAGAGAAGTTCTTATTTAAATCTGTCGACATAATCATCAGTTGAAGTAATTTTCATTTCTAATGTCAGTATGTTTAAAAGATCTTCGTTCGGAAAAACAAATGGATCAAAATATGCTAATTTTTTTTTTAAGAGAAATGAATGACACTGATAAGAAAAAAGAACCAAAACAAAAGTATCAACCGTCTAAAGTTTCACCGGAATCATAGAAAAAGGTACAAAACACGATATGCACAACAAAAGCACTAGAAACAAGTACCGGATTATAAAAGCGTTGCTTTGAGAAACCACAGTCAACAACGTAGACGACACCCTAAAATGAGGATAGAAAGAAACAAGGATCATTAACTAACTTGAAGCCTATAAACAGAAATGAGTACCCATT
>BKCP01007627.1:116732-132767 GCA_008636005.1 Striga asiatica | reverse complement strand
TTTTTTTACCTCCAATGTCAATGATGTCTCTGCAATATTTGTGGATATTACTACCTTTCTCTTCCCACGAGGAGTAGGGGAAAATACAAGATCCTACAAACAAGATAGAAGAAAATGAAACACCAGGTTTCAATAAATTTAGAATAATACAAGGGGTTGACATGGTTTGTTTGTTTCTCTTGATGAACTGAAAAAAGAAAATAAATTACCTGATCTGCACGAGGTAGTCCAGAATACAGAGGCAATATAAGCAATCCTGCAAGAGAACAAAGTGAAACAAATATTTTTCAAATTAACCTTCTAGATAAGAAACAATTTATTGGCCTCAATGAAGCTACCTTTCTTTCTACTGTGAGAATCTTCTGTAAGCATCTGAATCGCTGCATCGATATCATCTTGGCCGGTAAGAAGTACAAGAATATCTCCCATTGGCTCCTATAAAGACACAAGATAAAGATCTCTGTTGAATTAATATTTATTACACAAAAAAAGTTAGTTAAATCATGTAAATAGACATGAAAACATCACCACCGTGCCAAAAAAAAAAGGACAAGGTCAAATGTAAGAGCTGCTAATAGTTCAGTGAATATCAGAAAGACAAAGAAAAGAGATGGAAAAAAATAAATCAGTTGATTGAAAACCCATCACAAAGACTTTATGTAACCTATGGTTATAGACTTAGTTGTACCTCATCATGAATGGAGAGTACAGTTGAAACCGCAGCTCGGATATAATCTGAAACAGGTTCCTCAACATAAAAATTTTCCACGTTGAATCCTCTACCCTACATGTTCAGAAACAACTATTAATTATCCATATTGATAATAATTTCACCAAAAACTCAAGTTGGTACTTAACTTAAAAAATCAGAGGCATAGCATCTGTTACCTCGACAGAAAGAATGGCAGGCTCTTTACTAGGTCCATTTTCTTCCTCATCTCGTCCTTGACGCCTTTGACCAAAATTTTATCAAACAAGCTCAAAAAACTCAAATGTAAGGATAAATCTCAGACACAGAACAGCAAAGATTTAGAATAACTTAAGTTGAAAACACAAGATGACATGGTGGGAAATCATTGAAAACATAGATTAAAGTGCCAATTAGGACTATCAATTAAGGCAATCAAATTAGTAGTGAAGAACTTCGTCCAGCGTTGCATAAAACAAATAAAAAAAGAGGTCAGGGATATGTCTTTTATACACCCAGAAAATACCAATTATAGTGCGTTTGGTTAATATTTCTATTTCTTTTTTTTTTCACCTTTTTTTCTTTTCCTTTCTTACCATGAAGCAATTTTTCAGAAAGAAAGACACTACTTTAGGCAAACACAGTTGATGAAAACACAGAGTTTTACTGGGATAATTTTACTCAAGACACAGGGACGAGGTATATTGGAAATGACAAATTTATTTCGACATTTCATATTTCTCAGTAAACAAGTATGGGTTTCGTAGAAGTTAATAAAAAACAATGTTGATATCATCGAAACTCAATGCAAATTACTAACTCAAAATGAAATTAGTTAAGATTTCACGAAGAAACCTGTTATTAAAAAAAGAAGCCATTGATTTTGCTTCAATTGTAGCTGATGATATGACAAGACACATACAAGAAAGTACCTTCTTCAAGAGACCCAACAAAATATCGGTTGACAGAGACCTTTCATGAGCCTCATCCACCATGATCACACTGAAAGGACGAAAAGTGAGAAATAGTTATTTAAATAAGAATAAAAGGCATTTAAAAAAGAAGCACTAAAGAAACATGCAGTATGAGATTTAAGAGAGATCAACCTATCTAATCTCAATCATTAACCAGTAAGAATTGATCACGAAACGACTGCTTTGCACACAGCTTTATTTTTTGGCCTCAACAGGCAATTTTTCCAGGAAGTTCATAATTCTCCAAGAACAATAAATTTTAGAAGTGCATAGACCTACCTGTACTTGCTTAGTAGAGGATCATCCATCATTTCCCTCAGCAACACTCCATCAGTGAGAAACTTTATCCTTGTAAGTTCCTACTTCCAAAAAGGATTATGATCATTAGTGATTAGTGTTTATCAATATGCAGAAAGTAAGCTTGTAAAATGAAGCCACGGCAGCATTTCAAAATAATAATAATAAAAAAAAGAAAAAAAATGAAGATACATAAAATGAAGTAAGAAAGAAAGAAATAAAGAAAGAAAGAAAGAAAGAAAAACACTATAAGCAACTAATTAAAATAAATAAATGATGGCATCATTAAACAATGCATGAAATACACTGACAAAGATGAGAAGCTTTAGATACTCACGTTATTTGTAATATCTTCAAACCGAATTGTGTAACCAACTTCATCACCTAGTTTGACACCCATCTCTTCTGAAACCCTTGAAGCAACTGTCTGAATGCCAAATAAACTGCTAACTTTGTGGAGTTCATGCAACAGACTTACAGAATGTCTTCAGTGCCAAACAGGGCAACTATTAGGTAAAAGTTCATGGTAGCAACTGAAACTTAGATGAAATCTTGTATCTAGATGGAAAATGGAAAATAAAGGTGTAGATAAGTTCCACAATAAGAAATAGTCACAAATGGAACACTGGAAACTAGAAAATTCTCACATTGATACCATATGCTTGTTTAGGCCCTATGATAGTATATCATACTCAATGAACAGAATTTACCAATACTGCCACCAAACAACACAGCTGTTGCATATATTAACTTATAAAACAAAGGTATCTAGGTCTACTACATAATCATAGAACAAGAAAAATAACACAACAACAACAACAACAACATAGCCTTTTAGTCCCAAGCAAATTGGGGTAGGCTAGAGATGAAACTCAAGAGAACCAATGGTAAGAGAAACACCAAAAGGGGCTCAAAGCAAAACAAAACAAAACAAAAGGAAGAAATTGGAGCGAAAGAGGAAGGAGCAAAAGTCACGGTTCTGGCACGTTGATTGCTAGCTTCCAAGCGCTCCTATCCACCGCTAAATCTTTGGATATATTCCAATCTTTAAGGTCTCTCTTAACCGACTCTTCCTAAGTGAGTTTAGGCCGACCTCTACCTCTCTTTACATCATCGACCCACTGAAGAACTCCCCCACGCCCCGGTGCATCAGGAGACCTCCGTTGGACATGTCCGAACCACCTCAACCGATCTTGAACCATTTTCTCCTCAATTGGAGCCACCCCGACCCTATCTCGAATATCCTCATTCCGGATTCTACCCCTTCTTGTGTGCCCGCAAAACCAACGCAACATACGCATCTCTGCTACACTTAGTTGTTGGACATGTTGCCTTTCTGTAGGCCAACATTCAGCACTGTATAGCATCGCCGGGCGAATCGCCGTCCTATACAACTTACCTTTTAGCCTTTGTGACCCCCTCTTATCACAAAGAACGCTCGAGGCTTGGCGCCATTTCAACCAACCGGTTGCAATTCTATGCTTGACATCTACATCAATGTCGCCATCCTTTTGTAGCATCGATCCTAAATACCGGAAAGTCTCCTTCTTGGCCACCACTTGCCCGTCAAGGCTAACTTCACCATCATCATGTGTAGCCATGCTGAAAGCGCACTTCATGTACTCGGTCTTCCTCCTACTAAGTCTGAAGTCTTTCGACTCTAACGTGTCCTTCCACAGCTCTAACTTCCTATTAACCCATGCCCTACTCTCGTCAACTAGCACCACATCATCAGCAAAGAGCATACACCAAGGGATATCACCTTGTATGTCCCTTGTGGCCTCATCCATCACCAAGGCAAATAAATACGGGCTCAATGCTAACCCTTGGTGTAGTCCTATTTTAATTGGAAAGTCGCTGGTATCGCTCCCACATGATAGGACACACGTCATCGCATCCTTGTACATATCCTTGATGAGGGTAATGTACTTAGATGGGACTTTGTGCTTTTCTAAGGCCACCACATGACATTCCTCGGTACTCTGTCATAAGCCTTCTCAAAGTCGATAAAGACCATGTGCAAGTCCTTCTTTTGGTCCCTATATCTATCCGTCAACTGTCGTATTAGGAAAATTGCCTCCATGGTCGACCTTCCAGGCATAAACCCAAATTGGTTTTGGATCACACTCGTCGCTCGTCGTAGGCGATGCTCGATAACCCTCTCCCAGAGCTTCATCGTATGGCTCATCAACTTAATCCCATGGTAGTTACCACAGCTTTGAACATCTCCCTTGTTCTTGAAGATCGGTCCTAAAGTACTTCTCCCCCATTCGTCAGGCATCTTGTTTGACCGGAAAATGAGGTTAAAAAGCTTAGTTAGCCATACTAAAACTCTGGCGCCCAAGCATCTCCACACCTCAATGGGGATACCATCAGCGCCCATTGCTTTACCTCCCTTCATCCTCTTCATAGCCTCTCCGATCTCTGCCTCCCGAATTCTCCTTACCAAGCGTTTATTGGTATCTTCACATGCGTCATCCAACTCCAGGGTGGCCCCTCACTCTCCTCATTAAACAATTTATCAAGTACTCTCGCCATTTGTCCTTGATCTCCTCATCCTTCACCAGCGGCCGATCCGACCCATCCTTGATGCATTTTATTTGGTTGATGTCCCTTGTCTTCCTCTCCCGAATCCTAGCCATCCTATAAATGTCCTCCCCCTCCTTCGTGCCTAGGTGCAGATAAAGGTCAACATAGGCCTGACCCGTCGCTACACTCACGGCACGCTTTGCAGCCCTTCTCGCTATTTTATAGCTCTCAATGTTGCTTGCACTCTTGTCAAGGTGGAGACGCTTGAAACACTCCTTCTCCTGAATAGCCCTTTGCACCTCGTCATTCCACCACCAAGTGTCCTTCGCTTCCTGCTTGCCTCCCCTACTCACACCAAGTACTTCTGCAGCCACCTTCCGTACACATGTTGTCATCTTTAGCCACATGTCATCTGCATCTTCTCCTTCCCAAAGCCCCTCGCCTAGCATCCTCTCCCTAAAATAGAAAGCAATATTTTATTCTCGCCATCGATATATAGAATAGTGCGAAGGAAACTATATATGAGCATAATCCCAGGTACGCATCAACTCACATCTAAAAGTGTACCAAACAAGCATATTTCTAGGATAACAAGACTCTATGGATGAAAATAATTGGGTATCCTGGATTCCAATTCATTTTACTATTATTTTGCTTCATTAGAGTCATATAAATAAATTTCTGAATTTTCTTTTTCCTTTCTCATGAGTCATCTAACAATTGGTCTTGTGTAGAACAAACAAAGCCATTATGATACCTGCACAGCCAAACGCCTTGGTTGTGTACATGCTATCATTCGTCCACCCTCTGCCCATCCAGCTTCTTTCAATACTGCAAACCGAGTTCATCAAAACCCAGAAAATCCCAATAAAAAGAAAAATTATTATCCAATTATGGATAAATTCAAGAATTAAACCCAATTGGGACTTAGGAGGGAAAAATAGACAATTACTCCTCCAAAAAAGACCACTCAGCTCACTCAAATAAAAAAATGTACACTCATAAGAATGGCGATTCAAGAGCTTACGCACAACGACAAGAAAAATATTTGGAGTACTACACACCCAGTAAGCTATTTGAAAACTTCATATATTTTCAAGAGATTCATATCTGTACAAAGTAATCCAGGTGGAGACCTGAGGAATTTGGGTAGTTTTCCCACTTCCAGTTTCTCCGATGACGATTGTGGTGGCGCGTGTCTCGACCAAGTAAAGAATGGCGGTTCTGTACTTGTAAAGCGGCAGCCTCTGCCTCGAGGTTCGCGTGCCCATACCTATATTTGGCACAAATTCAGTACAATACGAGAAAAAATGAAAAGGAAAATAGAATAAAAGACTATCCTCACCCGGAAGAAGAAGGAGAGGCGGAGAAGAACAGAACGCCGCCTTCTTCATCCTCCACGAGCTTAAGTTTCTCTGTTCCAGGTTTCCAAAATCTCGACATTCTTTTTTTCTTCAGTCGAATCAAAAGCTTAGGCCGTTGTATATTATTAACGGACGTTAGATTTCGTTGGCTTGTCCGTTTAGATGGGTTTGGTGGAGAAAGGGTTATTGGAATATAATCTTATTAATTTTATGAATGGCTATCTACCAACAAACTAATAACTGTAATTTCTTCTTCTCAGAAAATTCCTTCCCCAAACTAAGACGTATTTGACCTAGACCTGTGAGAAGTGGTGTGCCTCCTCTCAGGAGGGGCGATCATAAAAATTTGGTTAAGGAAATAACCAGACCATAAAAATTTGCATTTTTAAGATACCTTAATTACACAAGTGTAAATTCGATTGATTTATTCAATTATATATTTTTTAAATTTAATGGAAGTTTTTAGTTAATTATCTTTTAATAACTGTTTTTTTGGATCTTTTTTTTTAGCTGTAAAAAACGTGGGTCTCGATTTGTTTTATACGGTGTGCAATTAATTTCATGGTAAAATTGAATATCATTTATATTTTATCGATAAAGTATGAAATCGAATTATTTGGTATACTATATATTTATCTAATATACCCGCTTATGCTAAAAAATGGTATCTCAATATTATTTTTTTTTATATTGCTAAGCATTATACTTGATATTAATGAAAAAAAATCTAGATAATACTATGGTCGATACTTCTTTGTAAATGTGCGTAGAACATTTCAAATTATTCTTTGTATTTACTTGAATCACATTGTAGTCAAATCGAATTTTTGAATAAAAAATTTAAAATGACACCTATTTTGAAATGAATGTAATGTAATTTATTATCAGTTACTTGCACCGTACGGGTCGTGTACTAATTTTAAATACATATGTTTTATTTAATTTTGAAAAATTTAAATTTCATATAACATTTTCAACAAATTAATATAAAAAATTGTATTACATATTGATTCATATTTTTAATTTATAAATATTACTGAATATTTCTTGTGCATCGCACGAGAATCATACTAGTTTGTATGTATATCATAACTAGTACGTAACCCGTGCGATGCACGGGATGTAACATTTGAAAGAATAATATAATCTCACGTGCATTAGAATCGAAATTGAAATCATTAAAATATATAGGAACATTGTTGAATCATAAAAAGTTCGGTAACAATCATATATTATTAAAAACCTCCTTGTACACAATATTATGAGTTTGATTATTTGGTAACTCCTTATTATCACAAACTAATATTTTCAAAAGAGACAAATCCTAAAAATCAAACTAATATTTTTGGTTAAAAAACCAATATTTTAGGATTGGTGAACAAACTAATATTTTAGGATTTGTCTCTTTTTGGTGAACAAACTAATATTTTAGGATTGATTATATGAATAAAGCTACCTGTTTTTGGTGTTCTTTTCATTCATTTTCAGTCAAACAATCCGATGACTTGTATAATGAAATCCGAATCTTAAGCCAAAATATTTAAAAAAAAGAGTTTTTAAAAATTGAAAAGTCAAGGCAATCAGTTCAGATTAATTAAAGGTCAAAGAATATCCGCTCATTGAAATAAAGACGTGTGCTATCATTAACCAAATATCCGTTATTGATATAGAGTGGTTACCAAAAAATAGAACGCGATAAGGACGCTTCATGGAAATATCAATGGGATAAAGTCATAACAGATCGCTATACATTTTAACGATTAAAGCTCAAATAGAATGATTTATGATAATTATGTCGTAATTAATGAATTAATTAGATGTTTGAAAATGACAAAATTAATGAGAAGTGTAAAAAGCACATAATTAATGACAAGTGTGAAAATGACATAATTAATGAGAAGTGTGAAAAAGACACAATTAATGAGAAATGTGAAAAGGACAAAAACTTACCAGTTTTAGAAAATATTAATGCAAATTCGACATTGACCATAATTTGACCTACTATTTTGGATAAATGTTAATTCTTATTATATAAGTATAGATTAATTAATTATATATAGTAAGAAGATAACTTAGTTAGTTGTAGGATTCATAGGCATGCGGATTCATAAGCATGCGGCAAATTTCTAAATTAAGATTACTGCCACAACAAAAATGACTCCCAACAAGAAAATATGACTTAAGTTGATTGTGAATTGGTAGTGTAGTACTAAATTGATACTGACCTCATGTGTTGCAACAAATTTAATTTTTCCCAACAATAAAATTGATTGAGATCATTTTCTAGTGGTGCTTCCAAAAACCAAACGTTAGAGGTACTATGAAAAATTACCTCAAATGTCAAATTTATAACTCTACTATTGTACAAAATTGTAAATTCCTCATTGGCATTTTTTGTGTTTAAGCAGTGTAACAGTAATTATCGTCACTTTCACCTCAGCAAGTTGTGCGAGCAAATTTTAAAAAAAAAACATACATGAGGATGTTTTTGAGAACTTGACCACTTTAAAACATCTTTTAAGATTTTTATAATCTCATAAAATTTGATTGGTAAAACTTCTTAAAAAGAGCCTTCAGATGCAAAAATAAGCTCCTGCAAAGTACCTACCCCCTTACTTTTTTCCAATAGGAAGTTATAAAATGTTGCAAATCTTATTCACTCAAAAATTTAGATTTCTACCATGACATTGCAAATTCATATATAGGGAGGGATATTGTTGAGTACAATGATGTTTTTAATAATATATTCTTTTTGGACGAGGGACATGTTTGTGATTTGACACTTTCCCTACGTGTTACACTATTTTATTTATTAATACATATCACTTTATAATATTTCACTCTTTAATTTATTAATACACTTAATTTATAATATATCCTGAAAAAAATACAGTTTGTGCATCGCATGAGTTACTTAGTAGTATAATATATGATGCTGAACTTTATTTTATCTTGTATTAAATGCATTCACACTTATTTCCTCCTCCCTTATAATAACTTGTATTCAATCATGTACTCATGCACAAATATTTAAATTATTATAAAGTATATGTATGTATATAATATAAAATTATAAGTTAGATAATATTATCACATTTTAAAAATTTAGTCATTAGTAAAATGAATATTATAAAAGTATTCAACTTCACCACTATACTGATTGCATAATATAAACAGGATAATGTAGTTCTTATAAAAAGTATTCAACTTTTTTTCAATAGGAAGTTATAAAATGTTGGAAAAAAGTAAGGGGGTAGGTACTTGCTTTGCAGGAGCTTATTTTTGCATCTTAAGGCTCTTTTTAAGAAGTTTTACCAATCAAATTTTATGAGATTATAAAAATCTTAAAAGATGTTTTAAAGAGCTCAAGTTCTCAAAAACATCCTCATAGAGTATGTTTTTTTAGAAATTTGCCCACACAACTTACTGAGGTGAAAGTGACGATAATTACTGTTGCATACTTAAATACAAAAAATGCCAAGTTATGAGGAATTTACAATTTTGTATAATAGTAGAGCTATAAATTTGACATGCGAGGTAATTTTTCATAGTACCTCTAACATTGGTTTTGGAAGCACAACTAGAAAATGATCTCAATCAATTTCATTGTTGGGAAACATTAAATTTGTTGCAACACATGAGGTCAGTTTCCGTTTAGTACTACACTACCAATTCACAATCAACTTGAGTCATATTTTCCAATTCTTGTTGGAAGTCATTTTTGTTGTGGCAGTAATCTTAATTTAGAATTTTGCCGCATGCTTATGAATCCTTTTGAAAAGACAGCTAACTAATTTATCTTCTTACTATATATAATTAATTAATTATGCTATACATACAAACTAGTATGAATCCCGTGCGACGCGCGGAGAAGAAATATTCACTAATATTTATAAATTGAAAATGGATCATTAAATAATATTTATAAATTAAAAATATAAAATCAATATGTAATATAATTTACCTATATTAATTTGTTGAAAATGTTATATGAAATTTAAATTTTGCAAAATTAAATAAAACATATCTATTTAAAATTACTACACGACCCGTACGGTGCAAGTAACAGATAATAAATTACATTACATTCATTTCAAAATAGGTGTCATTTTAAATTTTTTATTCAAAAATTCGATTTAACTACAACGTGATTCAAGTAAATACAAAGAATAATTTGAAATAATTTGAAATGTTCTACGCACATTTATAATGAAGTATCGACCATAGTATTATCCAGATTTTTCTTTCATAAATATCAAGTATAATGCTTAGCAATATAAAAAAAATAATATTGAGATACCATTTTTTACCATAAGCGGGGTATATTGGATCAATATATAGTATACCAAATAATTCGATTTCATACTTTATCGATAAAATATAAATGATATTCAGTTTTACCATGAAATTAATTGCACAATGTATAAACAAATCGAGACCCATGTTTTTTATAGCTAAAATATAAAAAAGATCCAAAAAACAGTTATTAAAAGATAATTAAATAGAAACTTTCATTAAATTTAAAAAAATATATAATTGAATAAATCAACTGAATTTACACAATTTGCGTAATTAGGGTATCTTAAAAATGCAAATTTTTATGGTCTGGTTATTTCCTTAATTATCCACGATTTGAGTAATTAAATATACAAAAAATGAATAAAATTTATTAAATAATATTAAATAAAAAATGTCATTAACATAAATTATAAAAATAGTTTTTTGCAAATCGCATAATTGATGTTGCTGTTGATATTTCCATAATTGTAATAATTATTTACCAATTGAATAATCAATTGGATTTACACCATTTTCATAATAAGGTATATTAAAAATGCATATCACAAAAAAATTTATACGAAAAAGATAAAACACTTATTAAATAATAAATTACACAATTTGGTTGGAAACTTTTTATCAAATCACATAATTGATATTGCAGCTAAAATTCCCATATTTGGGTAAATCAACCAAAGTCACATGATTTGAGTAATTAAGGTATCTTAAAAATATATTTTGTTATGGCTTAATTATTTTCTTAAATAATGAGTCGCAATTTCCATAAATGATTATTTGAAATATACCATAAATTGTTCAATTAATTTCTCGAAATAGTAAATAAATTTTTTTTGGAGAGAAATAGTTACTATTTAAAAAATAATCAAACATTTTTATATAGATATAGATATAAGTCTTTATGGTGGATCCCATGATATACTTTCCATTTATAGCAAGTTGGTTTTTTACACATGAGCAAGAGTAAAATAGGTCTTTTAATTTTTCCTTATTTCTATCAGTTAAGCATTAAATATAATCTCTCTCAACTAAAACTAGTAAGCATCCCGTGCGATGTACGAAAGAGTTTGTACCTTAAAACTATTATTAAAAATTTTATTTTAACAATATATTAGTCCGTTGACTCGTTTATATTAATGTAAATAATTTTTTAACACATATATTTAGGTGTTCGTAAAAAAAATACTTATTTTTTGTCATAATAATACTCAAATATTATTTTATTCAAAAATGTATTGTCATATAATGTCATAATTATGAATTATAACACTTATAAAAGTATTATTCTTTTTCTATATAATATTTAATGTACATTAAATATTATTATTGATATAATTAATTTAAAAAATACAAAAAAATTTAAAATGAATATTCTTGCCATATATGCATTCTATTCAAATTTTAGAATTTATCATATTAAATAATAATTAAAAAAAATTATATATATATATGTGTGTGTGTGTATGTGTTGTGTAAGTATTCTATTCAAATTTTAGAATTTATCATATCAAATAATAATTTAAAAAAATTATATATATATATATATATATATATGTGTGTGTGTGTATATGTGTATGTGTTGTGTAAGTTGTATATATATAAAGACTCGGTGGGATATTTTCAAAATTAAAATAAGATGAAAATGTGTGAGCTCTGATGTTGTTATAAAATAAATTTTGACAAATGTCAATAAATTAAATGGATTGTGAACCATGTAGAAAAGTTGCTAAGTTTACAACTATGTAAGTAAAAAATTATCTTCAATACACAATGTAGTTAACTATAATATTATCTACTTACCAAATATTAATATTTTATAATATGGAGTACGAATATTAATTAAATAGTTTAGAATTAGTAAGAGTAATTCTCTATTTTCTCTTCATTGGCTAGTTAGAGGGTGGAGGAGAATGTAGATGAACCACATTCTTCTAGACATTAATTATGTCCACGAGATCACAACATTTGTGATCACATTGTTCATTGAAAGATGAAAGTTGTGACATTGCTAAATATGTTGATGTGGAATGTAATTTACCACAACAACATTTGAGCATTGTAGATGCTCTTAGAAATGTAATTATATCGAAATTAGGCTTCATTTTTTAACAGTAAGGATCGTGTATTAATTTTAGGTAGACATGTTTTATATAATTTTGCACAATTTAAATTTCATATAACATTTTCAAAAAATTAATATAGGTAAATTGTATTATATATTGATTCCATATTTCTAATTTATAAATATTATTTAATGAAAATTTATAATTTATAAATATTAATAACTATTTCTTACCCGTACATCGCACGAGATTTGTACTAGTTAAAATATTACCTGTGAATAATATGTATTATTAGTAATTATATGCATGAATAATATGTATTACCGACAAAATATGCATGAATAATATGTATGTACTGGAACAATGCCCGTGAAGTTCACGAGTGTTTCATAAAAAACTAATTGTCCAACAAAAATTAAAAAAGAATCGAAATTCTTATTGTGAATAAAAAACTAGGATTAAAGGGATATGTCTTTTATAACTTAAGTTGAAAACACAAGATGACATGGTGGGAAATCATTGAAAGCATAGATTAAAGTGCCAATTAGGACTATCAATTAAGGCAATCAAATTAGTAGCGAAGAACTTCGTCCAGCGTTGCATAAAACAAATGAAAAAAAGAGGTCAGGGATATGTCTTTTATACACCGAGAAACTGCCAATTATAGTGCGTTTGGTTAATTTTTCAATTTCTTTTTTTTCACCTTTTTTTCTTTTTCTTTCTTTCCAAGAAGCAATTTTTCAGAAAGAAAGACACTACTTTAGGCAAACACTGTTGCTGAAAACAGAGAGTTTTACTGGGATAATTTTACTCAAGACACAGGGACGAGCTAGATTGGAAATGACAAATTTATTTCGACATTTCATATTTCTCAGTAAACAAGTATGGGTTTTGTAGAAGTTAATAAAAAACAAGCAATGTTGATATCATCGAAAGTCAATGCAAATTACTAAAAATGATATTAGGTAAGATTTCACGAAGAAACCTGTTATTAAAAAAGGAAGCCATTGATTTTGCTTCAATTGTAGCTGATGATATGACAAGACAGAGCTCAGGTCGGCGCCGTTGTATCTGTTTTAATAAGTATTAGCTCAATGAAAGAGATACATAATAATAGAGAAATAAACATGTGTTTTCTAAAGAAATCGGACACATACAAGAAAGTACCTTCTTCAAGAGACCCAAAAAAATATTGGTTGATAGAGACCTTTCATGAGCCTCATCCACCATGATCACACTGAAAGGACGAAAAGTGAGAAATAGTTATTTAAATAAGAATAAAAAGGCATTAAAAAAGAAGCACCTTAAAGAAACACGCAGTATGAGATTTAAGAGAGATCAACCTATCAGTAAGAATTGATCACGAAATGACTGCTTTGCACACAGCTTTATTTTTTGGCCTCAACAGGCAATTTTTCCAGGAAGTTCATAATTCTCCAAGAACAATAAATTTTAGGAGTGCATAGACCTATCTGTACTTGCTTAGTAGAGGATCATCCATCATTTCCCTCAGCAACACTCCATCAGTGAGAAACTTTATCCTTGTAAGTTCCTACTTCCAAAAAGGATTATGATCATTAGTGATTAGTGTTTATCAATATGCAGAAAGTAAGTTTGGTCTTGGCTGGTAAAATGAAGCCACGACAGCATTTCAAAATAATAATAAAAAAAAAAAAAGAAAACAAAAGATGAAGATACATAAAAGAAAGAAAGAAAGAAAAACACTATAAGCAACTAGTGAATTAAAATAAATAAATGATGGCATCATTAAACCATGCATGAAATACACTGACAAAGATGAGAAGCTTTAGATACTCACGTTATTTGTAACATCTTCAAACCGAATTGTGTAACCAACTTCATCACCTAGTTTGACACCCATCTCTTCTGAAATCCTTGAAGCAACTGTCTGAATGGCAAATAAACTATTAACTTTGTGGAGTTCATGCAGCAGACTTACAGAATGTCTTCAGTGCCAAACAGGGCAACTATTAGGTAAAAGTTCATGGTAGCAACTGAAACTTGGATGAAATCTTGTATCTAGATGGAAAATGGAAAATAAAGGTGCAGATAAGTTCCACAATAAGAAATAGTCACAAATGGAACACTGGAAACTAGAAAATTCTCCCATTGATACCATATGCTTGTTTAGGCCCTATGATAGTATATCATACTCAATGAACAGAATTTACCAATACTGCCACCAAACAACACAGCGGTTGCATATATTAACTTATAAAACAAAGGTATCTAGGTCTACTACATAATCATAGAACAAGAAAAATAGAAAGCGGTATTTTATTCTGGCCATCGATATATAGAATAGTGCGAAGGAAACTATATATGAGCATAATCCCAGGTACGCATCAACTCACATCTAAAAGTGTACCAAACAAGCATATTTCTAGGATAACAAGACTCTATGGATGAAAATAATTGGGTATCCTGGATTCCAATTCATTTTACTATTATTTTGCTTCATTAGAGTCATCTAAATAAATTTCTGAATTTTCTTTTTCCTTTCTCATGAGTCATCTAACAATTGGTCTTGTGTAGAACAAACAAAGCCATTATGATACCTGCACAGCCAAACGCCTTGGTTGTGTACATGCTATCATTCGTCCACCCTCTGCCCATCCAGCTTCTTTCAAATACTGCAAACCGAGTTCATCAAAACCCAGAAAATCCCAATAAAACGAAAAATTATTATCCAACTATGGATAAATTAAAGAATTAAACCCAATTGGGACTTAGGAGGGAAAAATAGACAATTACTCCTCCAAAAAAGACCACTCAGCTCACTCGAATAAAAAAATGTACACCTATAAGAATGGCGATTCAAGAGCTTACGCACAACGACAAGAAAAATATTTGGAGTACTACACACCCAGTAAGCTGTTTGAAAACTTCATATATTTTCAAGAGATTCATGTCTGTACAAAGTAATGAAGGTGGAGACCTGAGGAATTTGGGTAGTTTTCCCACTTCCAGTTTCTCCGACGACGATTGTGGTGGCGCGTGTCTCGACCAAGTAAAGAATGGCGGTTCTGTACTTGTAAACCGGCAGCCTCTGCCTCTGCTTCTCGAGGTTCGCGTGCCCATACCTATATTTGGCACAAATTCAGTAAAATATGAGGAAAAATGAAAAAGAAAATAGAAGGAAAGACTATCCTCACCCGGAAGAAGAAGGAGAGGCGGAGAAGAACAGAACGCCGCCTTCTTCATCCTCCACGAGCTGAGGTTTCTCTGTTCCAGGTTTCCAAAATCTCGACATTCTTTTTTTCTTCAGTCGAATCAAAAGCTTACGCCGTTGTATATTATTAACGGACGTTAGATTTCGTTGGCTTGTCCGTTTAGATGGGTTTGGTGGAGAAAGGGTTATTGGAATATAATCTATATATATATAATTGCTAGCTAATCCCATTTAATAAAACATTTAATAAAAATATTTTTACTTTCCCTCCAAAAAAAGTTACATTTTTTTAATTAATTACTCATTAATCTCACATTTAAGAAGGTTTTTTATAGTTAAATTTAATTAGTTAATGACTAAATTAAAAAGATTTATTTTAATTAATCCCACATTTATGTTAAGTACAGTATTATCTTAATATCTTATCAGTTTTTCAAAAAAATAGTAACTTTTTTCAATAAATTTTATAAAAATTAGTCAAATGTGCTTACATTCATATAAATCAGAAAAAAATTTAAATCTTAGATATATAAAAAGAACATCGTTAAAATAACTTGAATCCGCAAGGATAATTCTATACTCATTATCAATTACTTTAAATTTTTTGTTTATATAAAAAATTAATATTATA
>BKCP01007627.1:73680-105177 GCA_008636005.1 Striga asiatica | reverse complement strand
TCCCTGAAGACAAAGGCAAAGCGGGCCTCCGAGCTGGAGAACCGCTTGGTGTTGGCTGAGGCCGAGGCGGCGAAGGCCAAAGAGAAAGAGTTGGAGGCTGCTCGGTCGCAGGCCAGGATGGCCGAGGAGCTGAGGAAGGAGAGGGCGGCCTGGGCGGCTCGGGAGTTTGAGCTTGGGGAGCAGCATGCCAAGGCTTTGACGGAGGAGTTTGATCGGCACGTGGCCGAGATCGACAAGCTCAAGGCCCACGTCATCGACCTCCAGAAGCAGCTCGAAGCGCACACTGCCGAGCTGGAGAAGCACGTCATCCAGGAGGCTCCAGAGGACGGCCGCCCCCACATTTCGCTTCGTCTGCCGACTTACCCGGAGGTTCAGGAGATATTCAGCAAGGACATCATGGCCGACATGGACTCCGGGGTCGGCTACAACCTCTACTGGCTCTTCCAAAGGCTCGACGCCGGTCTGCTGACTTTGGAGGACTTCCGCGAAATTATGCGTGCGAAGATCTCCAAGCACGGGCTGGATGCCGAGTTTGAGGGGCTCGTCTGTGAGGTGGACGAGGAGGAGGCGGCTCTGGTGCGCCGGCAGAGGGGATGGACGGAGGATGAGATCGTCGGTTTCGCCAACTTCGGCGCGACGCCTCCCGACGAGATGCGCTTGAAGCCGGACGAGGCCCTCTCCGACTATACGTCTTTCCTGCTGCCGAGCCGAGACTTCGCAGACGAGGCCGACCCCTCCCGGATTCTGCAGGGGACTCACGACCATGAGGCCGGATCCTCGAGGGCAGCCGAGGGCGACGTCGGGGCCGAGGCGGATGCGGGTGGCGGGGCCGGCGGAGATGCCGAGGTGGTGGTGGAACCCTCGGAGGTGGCCGTGGTGGGCTTGTCTGCCGATCCCTCTCCTGGGAAGTAGCTTATTTTCGGCCTGCGTGCCGCTCTTGTTGACCGCTTGTGGTCTTTTTCTGAACTTAATTTGTAGGTTTTTAAGTTTTGTTTTGAACAAACGAATGTTATGTTTTGCTGTCTGAATGAATGAATGAATGTTTGTTTTGCTTTTTAAGTATGGGTCTTGCGCCGAACTAGGCGCCTAGTTATTTGCTCGGCCGGGCCCGGGAGTGGGTTCGGCCTTTCATTTACTTACTTACTTATTTACTTATGAACGAATGGTTGTTTGCTTATTCACCAAGTGTGGGCTTGGTGCCGCGCTGAGTATTTACTTATTTATATGGCCGAGTCCGAGCTCGGACCCGGTACTTTGGATTTACTTACACGGCCGAGCCCGGGATTGGGATCGGCACTTTTTGTTTACTTTATGTATCATTTCTTACATTGGCGCAGTGGCCTTACCGGACTACTTTGCCGAGCCCGGCTCGTGCTGGCCGAGTCATCGTACTGACCCGGCCTGCACATAATCACGTGGCAGCTTACCTGACCGGTCTCGCGTTCGGACTCGGAGGTATTATTGGCCTGACTGGGCTTCCTAGTTGAGCCCAGCTAGTGTCGACCAGGTCATCGTACTGATCCTGGCCGGCACTTCGTTCCTTACGTTAATTACGCCGCTTCGACTCGATCTACACTTGTTAAGGACTAAAGTAAAATTACAAAGTAAAGTAGGGCAAACATATATTTCTTTACAAACTTCATCTATTCTTACAAAGTAAAATTACAAGAAACGAAAATACAAGATCATCCTAGACCTATTGGTAAAATTTCTTCAAAAAGGCCGAGTTCCACGGATATTGGTGGGGGGTGCCGTCCAGGTGTTCGAGACGGTAGGCCCCATGCGGGAGGACTTCGCTAATCTTGTAGGGCCCCTCCCATTTTGGTTTCAGCGGTCCGGGGTCGGGCCCCGTTACCCTTTTCAACACCAAGTCGCCGACCTGGTAGGAGCGAGACTTGACTTGGGAATTGATGTATCTCTCGCTTCGTCTTTTGTACGCTGCGTTTTTGAATTCAGCTTGTGACCGGTGCTCGTCTATCAAGTCGAGATTTGCTCTTAATGACTCGGAGTTGGAGTCTTCTTCGAAGTGAACTACTCGAAAGGTTGGGGCGCCGAGCTCAACCGGTACCATCGCTTCGGTCCCGTATGCTAGGGAGAACGGCGTTTCTCCCGTAGATGACCTTGCTGTTGTGCGGTACGACCAGAGCACGTTTGGGAGTTCTTCCGGCCAGGTTCCTTTTGCGGCTTCAAGTCGGACCTTGAGCCCTTGTTTGATAATTTTGTTGACGGCTTCGACTTGGCCATTGGACTGAGGATGGTAGGGTGTCGAGAAGAAATGTTTGATGTTATGTTCTTCGCAAAATGCCTCTAGCTTCTTCCCTTCGAACTGTCTCCCGTTGTCGGTGATTATGGAGTTCGGCACCCCAAAGCGGCATATGATTGATTTCCATAGGAAGTCGATCATCTTCTGTTCGGTGATGGTAGCGAGTGGTTCGGCTTCAGCCCATTTCGTGAAATAGTCCACGGCGACGACCGCGTACTTCACTCCGCCCTTTCCGGTGGGTAGGGGGCCGATCAGGTCGACACCCCATTTGGCGAACGGCCACGGGCTAAATATCGACTTTAATGGCTGCGAGGGTTGGACGATGTTTGGCGCGAACGTTTGACATTTTGCGCATCTCCGAGCCATGTCCAAGGCGTCTTTCTTCAGGCTGGGCCAATAATATCCTTGCCTGAGAACTTTGTGGGCGAGAGCGTAACCGCCTGAGTGGTTTCCGCATACGCCTTCGTGAATCTCCTTCAGAACGTACTCGGCACTCTTCTCGTCCACGCACTTGAGCAAGGGTGCCGAGTATCCTCTCTTGAACAGTTCGCCGGCCACGATCGTAAATCGAGCTGCCCGGGTGCGGAGCTGTCTGGCCTCTTTTGGGTCAGACGGCAACGCACCGGTCTCGAGATACGACCGGATCGGGTTCATCCAGTTCGGTTCTTCGTCTGCAACGGTCGGGTCGGCGCTCATTATGGAGGTGCCGAGTACGGAAGGTTGTTCCTTGTGGGCGACCTGTACATAGTCGACGCTCTCCACCCCGGCACTTGAGGCGAGACGGGCCAAGGCGTCAGCTTGTACGTTCTCCGTTCGCGGGATATGCTCTATTCGGGTCCGGAGTTTGGCTAGCTTCTTCTTCACTAGCCCCAGATAGGGAACCAGCCTCGGCTCTTTGACCTCGAACTCCCCGGAAATTTGTTTGACCATTAACATTGAATCGGAGTATATGACGAGGTCGGTCAGGCTCATGGCTTCTGCTAGGTCGAGCCCGGATAGCAATGACTCGTATTCGGCTTCGTTGTTTGTCGCCGGGAAGAGGTATTGAATCGAGTGACAGAATAGCCTTTTTTGAGGATCTACGAGGACGACTCCTCCACCTGCTCGTCCGGCAGTGGAGGACCCATCCACATACATCACCCAGGGTTCTTCACCCTTCGCTTCCTCGACTCCCGGCGTGAACTCGGCTATGAAGTCCGATAGTACCTGCCCCTTCATTGCTGTTCGGGGTCGGTACTGGATGTCGTATTGTCCCAGCTCTACCGCCCATTTGACCATTCGACCCGAAGTGTCGGGCCGGTGTAGGATTTGTCTTAGCGGGTAGGCTGTGAGGACCGTGATTGAGTATTCCAGGAAATACGGCCTGAGTTTCCGGGCTGCGGTCACCAAGGCGAAGGCGAGCTTCTCCATTGGCGGGTATCTCAGCTCGGCATCGTGGAGGGCCTTGCTCACGTAGTAGATCGGAAACTGGCCTGAGTCGTCTTCTCGGATCAGGGCGGCACTTACGGCCACCTCGGAAATCCCCAGGTATAGATACAGCATTTCACCTGGGCGGGGCTTCTGCATCGTTGGAGCCTGGCTGAGGGTCTCCTTGATTGCTTCCAGCGCCTTTTGGCAGGCCGGCGTCCACTCAAACTTGTGATTTCTCTTGATCGCGTCAAAGAATGGTTTGCAGCGGTCAGTGGACTTTGAGATGAATCGACTCAGCGCGGCGAGCTTGCCGGTCAGGCTCTGGACTCCTTTAATTGATGTTGGCGGTCGGAGGTCTTGCACAGCCTTGATTTTCTCGGGGTTCGCATCGATGCCGCGCTGACTAACTATATACCCCAAGAATTTTCCCGAACCCACACCAAACGTACATTTTTTCGGGTTTAACTTCATCGAATAATCACGCAAAATAGAAAACATTTTATTAAGATCGTTTACATGATTGGACGCGTACACGGACTTGACTAACATGTCATCTACATACACTTCCATACAGTCACCTATCAAGCTAGCAAACATTTTATTAACTAAGCGCTGGTAGGTGGCCCCGGCGTTCTTTAGCCCGAACGGCATCATTGTATAGCAGTAGAGACCGCGTGCCGAGTAGAAGGAGGTATGCTCCTCATCATCCGGGTGCATAGGAATTTGATTGTAGCCGGAGTACGCGTCCATGAAGCTCATCAGCTCGTGTCCTGACGTGGCGTCGACCATGTAGTCGATGTGGGGGAGGGGATAGCTGTCTTTGGGGCATGCCTTGTTCAGGTCGGAGAAATCAATGCACAACCGCCATGCCCCGTTGCTCTTTTTCACGAGTACCGGGTTGGCCACCCAGGTCGGGTACCGGACTTCGCGTATGTACTCGTTGTCCTTGAGCTTGGTCACCTCCTCTTCCAGGGCTTGCTGTCGGTCGGGGCCGAGCTTCCTCCGCTTTTGCACGACCGGTTTGACTGTGGGGTCGACCTGCAGTCGATGGCAGGCGACCTGCGGGTCGATGCCGACCATGTCCTCGTGGGTCCATGCAAACACGTCCGCGTTTTTCCGGAGGAACTCGGTCAGTTCGGCCTTCATTGGCCCCGGCAGCTTGCTCCCGATCCGGAGTTGTTTCTGACAGGTCTCTTCATCGATGAAGATGACCTCGACTTCATCCATTGGCTCGGCCCTCTTCGTCCCCCGTTTTTCTTCGTATTGCGTCCTAGGGTCGAGCTCGTCTTCCTCCGTGATCGGCCTTTTGCCGGCCCTTCTCCCCCTGTCCCTGTCGAGGTCGTCTTCGACCTCACCCTCGACAGGGTCCATCACCTCGGCGCCCGGGGCCGAGTTGTCCGCTCCAACGTTTGGCTTCGCGGCTTTCGGGTCGGCACCCGTCGGGGTCAGGGGATGCGAACCTGTCTGGTTTCCCAGCATGCGGTTGCCCCCATCACCGTCGTGTGCCAACTCGGTATCCGCCACCCCGGCGTCTTCCGGTAAGTCCGCCATGTTTATCTCGGTGCGCGGGATGGTTAGGATACATTCCCGCGCTTCCCTTTGGTCTCCTCGGTGGGTCCCTTCCCCGTCGGGAGTTGGGAATTTGAGAGAATAATGGAAGATAGAGACGGCGGCCTTCAATTTGTAGAGCGCCGTCCTGCCCAATATGGCGTTGTACTCACTTGGGCAGTCCACGATTTTGAATGTTTCCAGGATTGTCTTCGCGGGCTGCCCCTTGTCTCCGAACCGGACCGGGAGCGTGACCTGTCCAACCGGGGCGACGGTCTGACCGTTGAAGCCCTGGATCCGCTCCCGGCAGGGTTGTACCTCCTTCCTATCGATACCCATCTTCTTGAAGGTCTCGTAGTAAAGGATACTGGCGTAGGCCCCGGTGTCGACCATGATGCGATGGATCTTGATCGCCATGATCGGCGCCGTGATCACCAGGGCGTCGGAGTGGGGATGATCGAACAGGAAGGCGTCTTCGTCGTTGAAGGTGATGGTGTTTGGGGTCGGCTCCGGTGCCGGCCTGCTGTGGGCATGCATCACCCTTTGCCCGGCGTGGTAGGCCTGTCGGGCGTAGGCCTTGGTCTGCCTCCGAGAGAGGAGGGGCTCGCTCCGGCTTGTGTTGACACGCCNATTTAAATTTAAACTTCCTACGAGGAAGGATTTGGTTAGATTTTAAATTCAATATCTAAAAATTGAAAATATTGAAATTTTACTTGCTATGAAACTCATTATAATTGTTTTGTTTGGCATTTTTTTTCTAATAAAAAATAACACACGGCTTCAATTACAAAATGATCAATAACAATATTTCATTACGATAATGTGATTATACAATTTTACATGATATGAAACTCATTTTTGTATGTGACAATACAATTTTACATGATATGAAATCTATTTTACTATATAACAAGCTTACCTACTTACTAAATATAGTAGTAAAAATCAGAATTAATTCATTTTGAACTTTCTATTTATGGTTTTAACAAAATTACACACCATTTTTATTTGTGCAGTATTCCTTGCAACTAAAATTTGAAAGATACTAATATTGTACATCATTATCCGATTTTTTTTGTGTAGTAGTCGATATATCCCTTTTTTTTTTGGATTATTATTCCATTTTTTTCGTCGATTACATTTTGAAAGATACTAAGTTTCCACGCTATTTTGTTTATCTGATTTTTTGTGTAATGTTTTGTCCCACTCTATTAGAGATTGCTATAATACATCTCATTTAATTTCGATTTATCAGATCACATAACATGTTCGACCTTTTTTTTTAAAAAAAAAATTTAAACAAAATTGATGGTGCGTATAATAAATGCAATTTGAACATTAGAATAAACGTTTCGTACAAAATGATTTTGTGACGTAAGTCATATATATTAACTTATTTCATTGTGATTTTTTTTGTTCATATCAAAAGTCAAAATGTATAAATTCTATCTTATTACATCAAACAAAATTATTGTGTACAATGAGGTATTTAATAATATATAATTAACATTTTATTTTATTCCAATACATCTGTTTATGTTCTCACCAATCATCTAAGCATCCAAATCTAAATGCTTCCTTTAATAATACTAGCTCGTGCATCGCACGGGTACCGCACTAATTAAAATGTATACAATTTAACTTCATTTATATTTTTCACTTCAAAATTGAAATGTATACAATTTAATTGTAAATATGACAATTGTCAAAATAAAATTAAATGCTTTGTGTTCATTTTTCTCAACATGATGATTCATATAAAAATAAACATAAGTACAGTGACAAGTGAGAATAGAATTTCTTTGGGCGGAATTTCTTTTGACAAGTGAAAAGTAATCACTGTACTAGATTGTCGAATATGCCCTTTTGACATCACTGTCGGCCTGTTCAAAAATTGGGCCTTCAATTTTGGTTGAATTAAACCACGTGATGAATTGCAAATTTTTACCTCGTACGGAACGCAAAAAAACAATTGCCAATGATTGAGTTAATTTCCATACAACAATCATGTCGGGCGCCGCAACTATTTTTTAATCTGTCTATAAAAATTACCTGGAGCAAATATGCTAAAATTTTCAAGAAAAAAAAAATGAAATATTTTTTAATCGAAAAAAAAATGAAATATAAAATGTGTGGGTCAATGATGTTAACAAACTTTATCTATCCATTAATATATAAAAAGGCAACTTAAATAATTCTAAAATAGTAATCAAAAAATAAGATGAAATTCCGCTTAAATATTTACCAATAATAGTAAAGTTTTTGAAAAATTTTCACAATGTCCCGCTTATTCAAGCCCGATTTTCTTTTGAAAACTAGTACGGAACTCGTGCGATGCACGGGACGAATAATTTTAAGGCTATTTATTTAAACTTTTTTTATTTTTTATTTTATGAATAACAAATCCTAAACAAAATAGAAAAATAAGAATATTATATATTATTAAACACCTCTTTGTACACAATATTTTTTATATTTTTTTTTTTTTTGGTTTGCTTTGTAGGTAAACCATCTTACCACAAACTAATATTTTCAAGCTCTTCAAATTAGTGACATGTGAAACTACTACATATAATTGGTCATATGACTGAAAACCAGTTTATTCAAGAATAGGCCAATGTGTGATAAACATTGACCATGACTTTTGTTAATTGTCATAGCATAAGAAACCATTAGGGAAAACTGCCTCCGCTGAAATTTGAAATGTATTTTAACAATGAAAGGTGTTAGAGTCATCCGGGAATTCTACCATGGTGTAAGAATCAACAACAAACTGCTGAAACAATCGTCGGGATGACAATATTGTGGAGGGCTCGTAATCTCTATCATGAATTCGGTATGCAAAATACTCACTAACACTTACATTCTTTCGACCATCATCAACGACAACTTTTCGGTCAGTGAAAGGAACATCTTCTCTATATCCATCCTCTCCATATGACAGTAAAAAAGGATACTGCAAAGCCAAATACGCATTAAGCTCGTTTATCCTTTGAAGAAAAACACTTTTTGTTTCGATCAATATGTCCCTATCACCCAGAGCTTGAACGAAATCACCTACAACCAGTGTTATTACTTTTGAACTTGTAGGAAGATTATACTGCCTATACATCATTGTATCTTTTCCCAATTATACGAATTCTAACATCAACATAACCAGATTGCTTAATTATATCCCTGGCGATTCGAAAAGACTTCACAAGTTCGTTGTGCTCATTAAGCATGACTTTTAACCCCTCAACAATATCCACTTGAAGATTAGTCACCCTATCATGTTTACTGGTAACAGAAAATATATTGTATTAGAATATGAATGAGGCATGTAATAAAAGAATATACTAAATTGTCTATATAAACAAAAGTAGTTAAAACAATTAATGCATCTCACCTCACCATATTGATTCTATTAGAAATTTCATTTTTCGTATCATATATATACAACTGTGCGAATACCTGATCACACCGCACAGGTGCCCGAACTGTCCAATTCTGTTAGCCACGTGGTCCTATTCACGTGTCCTTCTTATCATAATTATATTTGTACTTATCTACTATCTTGATGTGTTCACACTAGTCTACCTCATTAGGTAACTACTTTAAACATAATTGTGCTATCAACTCGATTTCCCTTGAATAGAGTCATTCTGGACCTTGGCCACGTAACCATATCTCTCTCCAGCTTCTTCTCCGTCGTCTTCACACCTCAACTAGATAGGACCTCAAGGGAGTATACTTTTCATATATGTGGCCATCACGAACCGACCAACGTCTCCACTTATCTTCCCCTTTTTCATCTGACCTCTCATTTTTAGGTGAATTTCCCATTTCTTTTTCACCTCAGGTTGAGTTACCTTCTCGATTTTTGCAAATTCAGGATCTGCTTCCTCTAGGTATATGTCCTTGGCACGCCTCTGCAACACATCATCGTACGTCAGCCATGGCTTTTATCCAATGAGCTCCGACAAAGACCTGCTCGTAACCACCTCGTAAACCCTCCAGTGCCCTTAACATCCTCTGAGGCCGAAGGTACCTCCACACAAGCCCTAGTGTAGCGAGTTACATAACTCTTTAGTGTCTCACTTTCCTTTTGTTGCGTCGCCATTAGAGTAAGGTAGGTCTTCTCCTGCAACCTGGCGCTGGAAAATTGATTGCTAAAAATAGTTACAAAATCCTCAAAGTCCCTGACCGACCCTGGGGTTGGCTGATGAAACCAGTCTTGGGCTCCTCCCCGCATGGACTCTCGAAAAGTTTTACACCTCAGCACATCTGTATACCTATACAAAACCGCAATATTCTCAAAACTCCTCAAATGACAAGACGAGCTACTAGAATCATCATATGTGATAAAAAAGCTCTCTGAATCCGGTATGTAAATTAGCACCCAATATCTCATGGGTAAAAAGATATCCTCGAGCTTTCTTAGCTCGTTTCCCCTCTACTTTGGCTTACAGTTCTCCTATCTAAGGCGACATCCTTTACACTGTTAGATCGCATTGAGCTTCCATGGCCGGGTTGCTATAAATTTTGACCTCATCCTTCCTTGTCGAAGTGGGATGCACAGCGCTGTACAACTGTAGATGAGCGCACCTGGCCACTATAATTCTTTTGAGCTCATCTCTCATGAGTGTGACTGTTTGATGACCTGCCGGCGCACCTCTTGCAGCCGGCGGTCCTCTTCCGCTGACTTGGAGAGGATCGAGTTGTACTGGGGGTGTTGAGACGACCTTCATGCCCAATATGCCCTCTGGTTGGGCAATTGAACCTCCAACTACTGCTGGGGACACTGATGAGCCCTCTAAACCTGAGGGGTTATGAACCTAGGTGATCGGCGTCGGGATAGACCTCGAGAAGCTCCGTGAGGGGCCTATTCCTATCGAACGACTAGAGACCCAAGCCTCGTGCATGCTAGGCTCCAGGTTCCTTTTGGGATCTTTATTCGCCATGGTAAATGGTGTTTCATGGATTTTTGAATGAAAGTCCTACAAATCGCGCCAAATGGTAGTGCAAACGACCTTGACCGGGTTGAACGTCCTTCAATTCGCTCTCGATCGATAAAATGACCTGTAAAATAGTGCTGGGGGTTGTCCATGTGTAGAAGCTCCGACGATCAAGTCAGTGTTGATGAAGAAGATGATGTATACAATCTATGTAAGTATAGAATGCTAAGAGTGTATAGAGTCATGATAATCATACCTCATCCCTTTATATAGAAGTGTTACCTTGTTGCCCAAGCTCCGCCGAATCGAGCTGCCCGAGTGCTCGAACTACCTGATCACACTGCCCGAGTGCCCAAACTGTCCAATTATGTTAACCTCGAGATCATATCCACATACACTTATTATCCTAATTATATTTGTACTTATCTACATCTTGGTGTGTTCACATTAGTCTACCTCATTAAGTAGCTACTTTAAGCATAATTGTGCTATCAGCTTGATTCCCTCATTAGGGTCGTTATGGTCTTCAATGAGTAAATTTGCTTTTTAAGTCTTACATCGACCTCTTTAGTCTCAGGTTGAGTTTCTGTTAGGCTAGCTTAGAGCCATAACTCAATTTGTTGTTGAGTTGTCCTACCTCTAAGGTCATCATCGACATTATGCTCTAACGACCTCTAATCTTCTTATTGTTCGGCCTTTGATCGACCTACCTATCCACTTGATCTGGTCATGTTGTTGTTAGGTCGTACATGACCTAGCAGGTAGTATGGTATCCCATATCAATAGGTGAAATTTATTTAGATAGTTATTTAGAATAACTATATATAAAGTGTGTTTGGTAAATAAAAAAAGACGGATTTATAACTTATAGGGTAATGTTACATGTACAATTATTAAATAAAATGCACAATATCTTTCCTACTCTCGTCACCATCACAAAAATTAAAACATCTTATATAGGTTTGGGTCTGCTAACCCTTTCCTTAGAACTTACTGTTTCTTGGGCCTATTGATAATTTTCATGTGGATGGCCTTTAATCGATCCATCACTCGTAGCATCATATTCCATGCTTAGTTAAATTTTATTTAACAAGTTCAGTTAATAAATAGGTAACATTTTCAGTTACTATTTTAAATAAATAAATCATGCATGGTTTGGATTAAAAGGTCAAGTTCTTTTTATCATCCTTGTGTTCATTCCAAGAAGTTGTAGAAACTGAAATGTTGTGGGGAAAATAGAAACTTGTTAAGTATATATATGCAGTAATGTTCATTAGCACCATGATTAATTGAAGATTAAGGGGAAAATTAAAACACAGCTACTTGTGAATGATAATGGTAATTAATAAATAAAAAACAGTTGATAAAACTTACAAAGTAGTGAATAAAATAGAACAAGAAAATAATAAATTTATGGATTAGTGGTTTGTTTGAAGAACCTAGTGTACAACTAGGTTGACAACACAAGTAAAAAATATCCACAAAAATAAAAATAAAAAAATACACAGATAGATGTTTTCACTTGTGTTGTCAACTTAGTTGTACACTAAGTTGGCTATGTATCATTTTTTTTAAAAAAAAAAAGCATAAGTGAGCTCATTTATTTTTTATACTAAAATAAAGAGATATTACCAAATATAATTTTTGTTTAATTTGATGGATAATATCAATTCCAAATTTTAATAATGTACGCGAATATCATTTCAAATATTTAGATAATATCATTATAACGCTCCAATCATCTAATATCGAGATATTTTTTTTCACCTATTAAATTAATACTCAATTTGCCTATAAAATAACATACACACTCTGAGTTGTTATTGTATCCCCACTTATCAAAAAATCAAGCAAAACATAAAGAACAAATATATATTCTGTATTGACAAGAAATCATGAGGACTCATCAGGCAAAACACCGTGAAAACTCTACGCAACCCAACTCTTTTAAAGGATAAATGTATCTTTTTCGAACAAAAAGATATTGGAAAATGATATTTTTGTTATTATGAGGTATTAAATTTTATGGGTATGAAAGTCGAATTTTAGGTTGATTTGTTATAAAATCAAGGTAATATGTTTCTCAAATTTTAGCATATATTTCTATAATAACTTGCCATAAAATATTAATGATAATTTGACAAAATGGTATGTATTCCTCTTGAAAATCATAAACATCTTTGAACAAATATTGGTTAATAAAATTTAAAAATTAGCCGACAACAACTCTAGAAAATTGTGAGATGTATATAAGGGAATTACATATTGATTTTTCTTTTTTTTTTGCCAAAACGATAGAGGTAATATATATAACGCACAACTGTGCAGAAAGCAGCCACCGGCTGATTACAAGCAGTCAACAACTGAATACAAGCAGCCAATAGCTAAAAACTGGGAGGACAGGTCAAAAGACCGCCTAGAACCGACCCCAACGGGGTAATACTCTAGAAACTAAAGACACCCAAAACAACTAAACACAACAATACAGGACCCCTACAGGGTAATTCCCGAGTGTCGGACTCCCACAGGGTAATGAAAATGACACTCGGGTGTACAGGGGCCAAGGGCCCAAACCTAAAACACTTTAACTAAAACATAAACTAACACAAAACAACACTCACAACTCGAAACAAGAACTACAAAACTAAAACACACAAAGCCCTTCCACTGCAATCGAACCGACCCAACCAACATGAACAATCGACACAAGAGAGACTCCAAGCCCGAAGAACCACTACCGAAACTGCCCAACCGCCTATACAGTAGCCAACGTCGAGCCCGAACCGATCCCAGAATCGACCCGTTACCAACCGAGAGGAGAACAAACCGCCCCCACACCAAGCCCGGCCCGAAACCGTCTAACACCACTAGACGAGCTCGAGTTCCCGCCGCCTAACACCACTAGCCAACGAGGGAGGGTGAGGACGGCTCATAACCTCAACTCCGATTGCCGTAACCGGACTGCCACAGCTTCCGGAGTCCCAGCCCAACCTCGGCTCACTCACTTCCCAACACCGCTGCAACCCACCGCCGACTAGAGCCCAGACCGCAGGAGGCCCCGCCGTGAACAGCGAAGGCGACCAGAGGACACGACGGAGTGCCATCCAGAAGCAGATCGAAGCTCGAAGCTTCCCTCCTCTAATCGAAGACAGCCGGCGACCAGGGAGAGGCCTTGCGACTCCGACTAAGGGAGCTCGACGCAGCGCACTAGCGACGAAGAGATCCACTAATCGCAACACCTGCAGGGAGAGTGAAGACTTGCGAACCTAGGGCCGGGCCGAGCAGTCAGAAACGACCACTGGCCAGCGTCAGAAACGACCACTAATCGCAATATTTTTAATTTATAAATATTATCTAATAATCATTTTTAATTTATAAATACTAATGAATATCTCTTACCTCTGCATCGCACGGGATTTGTACTAGTGTTTGTTAAAGAAGATCGAATTAGATAATTTTTATCTAGGGATCCAAGACTGGGGTGTAGAGATTGGTGTAACCTTATGTTTGTTATGTTTGATTTACTCAAGATATGATTGTCATAATAATATGTTTTATGTGTTTGTTTTCTTAGATTGTGAATAAGATAAGGTGAACATTTACAAATTGCCCATATATTTAACAACTGGTACGTGTAACACAAGAAGGTAAGCAAAACTCCTCTCTCTCTCTTGGGATGCTAAATCGCCATTAATAATATAAACAAAGCCCCTCTTTTTCTCTCAACTATTTCTGCACAATCTAAAAAAGCTCCATTTATTCATATCCAATTCTTAGCTCAAACCTTTGTCTCACTTTCTGAGGAGTTCTATTTTCAACTTCCAGTTGAAAAAATTACCTAATTTTTGTTTGTTAGAATATCACTTGTGAGTTGTCCCACATCGTTCATACATGGAAAATAGACCCACCTTATAAGACTAATGGGCTACTCCTCCTTCCACCAATTGGTTTTGAGATGGAACCCCATTTGGGCTTCATATGGGCTTTTCCCTTCTTTCATGGTGTCCTTCATGGTAGTGGGCCAACACCCATTTTTCCCCAGTTTCTGTCATGGTATTAGAGCCGGTTCTACCGTGCAATGACGTACCCGTTTTTCCCCACGTACCCGTTTATGGGATCCTACTTCTAGTATGACTTGGGCTTTCGAAGGACTCACAAGTGAGGGGCGTGTTAGAATATCATTTGTGAGTTGTCTCACATCGTTCATACATGGAAAATAGACCCACCTTATAAGACTAATGGGCTACTCCTCCTTCCACCAATTGGTTTTGGGATAGAACCCCATTTAGGCTTCATATGGGCTTTTCCCTTCTTTCATGGTGTCTTTCATGGTAGTGGGCCAGCACCCATTTTCCCCCAGTTTTTGTCATCGTTCAATTGAGGCCACAATATCAATTAATCGTCGAGGAAATCTGCAGAAACCCGGTGGTCTCAGAGGTTCATTTCTGATCAGTACATGAAATTGGGCAAAAAATATTAGACACGCAAGAACCCGGAATCACAGGGATCCTACTCCGGCAAGAGCTCGATGAGCAGTGACATCATTGCTGAGACGGCCGCCCTCAGCCACTCCTCCGCCAGCCTCGGCCGCTTCTCGTTCGCGCTTCCGGCAGGCTCGTCGGATCAGGAGCGCTTTAGATGCTCCGCGCGTCGGACTTCTCTGCCTGCGTGTTCCGCAACTTCAGCCTGGTGAAGAAGAAATAAGGCGTGAATAAATGGCAGGCTAGTAATTTCGCATCGACCAAGGTTAATATAGTCAACATTATTTACTTTTGGGGGTAAGTTTGTAAATTTAAATATCTAATAATGTACAAACATAGCACAATCATACCCCCAAGGCAGGATCAAATAATCGCGGTTTCCCACGATAATTGCACTGTGCATCGAGGGCTTTACATTATCTTGCGGGCCGGAATCTCGAAAAACAAACGCTAGATAAATGGTCGGTTAGAGGCATAATCCTATCCGGTCTTAGCTAACAAACGCGCTCTTAGGGGTCGTTTACTTGGGAATAGGACATGATAAATAAATTTTTTCCTGAGATATCCTATGTTTAGGTTAAAAGACTGGGATGGGATTTGTGTGATGTGGCTGCGAGTCCCACACTTAAATCCACCATTGGGCGATTAAATGTATCCCGCTCTCCCCCTGGATATTTTTATTCTCTCCTTTCCCATGTCCATTTTAGCCTCATTTTTTGTCTTGAAAGGATTCATAATGTATTTCCCAGTTTGTACCATATAAAATCTTGAAAACGGGCCACTTGTTGCAAATGTTCTTGCGCACAGAAGGAGAAATCGGGGGAGAAGCACAAAAACTGGCTTGACAAGCAATTTCGTCCGGCCATAAGGTAAGGTCCAACAATTGATTTGTGATTTTCATTCCCTAGTTAATAAACCTTGTCGATTAGGTTGGATTCGTCGATTGGTAAGTTTTTTATTTATTTATTTATTTATTTATTTTTTTTTCTGAATTTTTTTTCCAAAAACCATAGTCTCACACCAAAGTGAATCTCGCGTCGATTGATTCTGTCTTCATTGAGGCCGAAGGTAAACTTAACATTTCATTCAACTACCATAAAATGGGTTTTTTATTTCGAGTTCCTACATATTATGAATATGTGTTTTTGTTTGTTAATTCGATTTCTGAATGTTTTTTTTTTGGAAGAGAGTCATCTGTAGAACTGTTGAAGAGTCTTCGCCTCAGTGTGTAGGTAAACTTGTATTGTATCTTACTGCTCATTTTGTATTTGAGTTTCGAGTTCATGACTACCATGATTGTACCTGTTATGTTATGTCTGATGTAATGGTTCTCATAGCTATTGTTGTCACTTAAGTCGGATTCGTGATTTGCTAATTGAATTTTTATTTTTATCCGAAACCTTAGGAGATGTTTGTTTATGGAATTTATCAAAAAATTCCTACATTTTAATCCAACCACTTTTTTTAACTCAACTTTAACTCAACCCCACTATCATTAAAATTATCAATATAATTAAATAATATCAATCAATCATTTATACAACCACATCAACCTTAATTCACTATTCATCCAATCACATTATTTTAACTAACCATTACTTCAAATCTCTTTCTCCTACTTCATCAAATCAATTTTAATTATGTTATTATAAATATTATTTTAATATACCCACTAACATTTAACCATACCACCTTTTTCAAAATTAACCAAACCAAACCAAAAACTCCAAACAAAATCAAAAAAATTTTATAAACAAACATGCTCAGTATTTCCTGCGTTAATAATCTCAGACTTTATTTTTTATTTTTTATTATTTTTTTTTTGCCTGAGGTGTTGACTTATCAGTTTTTTGTTAATGGTTGCACATTTGGGTATGATATGTATTCAGTCCATAGTCAACAAGTATTTTTTAGTAACTGGACGCAAATCATGCCCAAAAAAAGGGGTAGAGGTTGGAACGATATAACTGACTTTAGCCATTAATTTAGTGAAATATTATCTTTTAGGTAAAGGCACAATTAGTTAGCCATTAATTTAGTGAAATATTATCTTTTAAGTAAAGGCACAATTAATTGTATTTGTATGCTAAAATTGCAATATTTTCATAATCGTATAGGAGAGATAAAAATTTTTCATTTTATTTTCAATAAATAATTGGACTATAATGAAATAAAAAATGCTACAAGTACATAATAAATATACATAAAGATGTACATAACACTCACATGGAGTGAGCTCCACTTGATTTTTATTTTTGGTAGGATCTACTCCATGTGAGTGTCATGTACACTTCTATGTACACTCTCTAATGAAAATGGACCACTATTTAATAAATTACCTATCCCATTTATTAGATAAAAACGATCCGATGATTGTAAATAAGTCAACGAAATTGGACGGCCGGAATTGTCCGAAAATTGTATAAAAGGCTTCAGTCAGAAAACCCTAGTATGAGTCTCATTTGATACAAATCTGTGCCGCCTGTGTTCTTTCATTTCATATTTTTCATCTATATCTTCTTTAAAAATATAATTTCTATATATCATTTTTGTAGTTTGCTTGTAAAAGAAAAAAAAGAAATCGGTTGCCATATTCACGTCCGAAAATTTCCAATTCAGGAGTAATAACATGAATCGCGATCTTCTTTGTTGTTACATATTTTTTCCAGATTTTTTAATCGACACATGTAAAAGGGATATAGGCGGCGATTGACATGTTTCGTTGTTAATCGTCAAATATTTCCCAGGAATCATGTGAAAATCGAGTGAAAATCGATTAAAATTCTATTCGCTATTGATATGCTCGTAATTTTCATGAAGTTTTTTTCGCAAATTTGAGGCGCAATCTTCAATAGGTTCCAATTCGAAGTTTATTTACGTTTGTTGATTTTCGCTTATTTGATCGAAGGGCAAAGCCGGCAACCGACATATGACGTTTCTCATGTCCACAAAACTGAGATCTATAATTAAGGAACTGAATAGCGTAGATACTGAAGATACTGAATAGCATAGATACTGAAGAGCGACACATGGATCTACAATTTCGCTAAAGGTAATGCATTATTTTAAACATGTGAGCCCAAAGTAAAAAGATTCTAGTATGTAGCATATTTCAGAATTCCATTGTTATACTTATATTGTAGGCCTGTATGTTGATTACCTTGTTGTATTTGTGTATGACTAAATTATATTTTCCTATATGTGTTCTGTCAATAGTAACCTTAGGCGGTGTGTCAATAATCCTATGCGTGTTCCGTGAGTATAATACTTATAGTATGTTAGTAACATAATTATTTGTATTAGCATGTGTTTATTGAGCACCATTAAGACAATAAAAGACATCTGCTCCGGCTGATGAAGATTGATTAAGGAATTTCAGCTCACTAATTGTCTGTTATTTGATCTGCTTTGTTCGATTTCTATAGTATAACTACGTTTTAATATTTGATATATGTATGAGGTACAATGGAATTGTCCAGCTTCAATAAGAAGTGAAAGACAAATTCATTGATTCAGTTTTATTTATGCCTAACACACGCAAGTATATACATTGTATTAATTTTTTATGCGTATGTTGTAATTTAAATAAATGTGCAAGCTAAAATCATAATTATAATGACTAACTTTATGCATTCATATACTTTTGTCATACTAACATATATTCTTTTTCATAATTTGTGTAAATAGAAGGTATCAACCAAAAATTCAAAGAGAAATTCATGCTGCAATCTTATTGAAGAACAAAAGCAGGTAATTACAATTGCACATAAGTTCTAAAAAACAAAGAACAATTTCATATGATATAGGTCTCAGTTTTCTGAAGTTGTATATGTTATCTTCAAAATTATTTTGGATGATCTGAAAGTCAGGGGGAAAGTAATATAGTAGATAGTAATTTCTTAAAACGGACATAGGATTGTTAAACTAAATTAATACCCACTTAAATAAAATGAATCATTATACAACTGTGTGGATTTTGATTTTTACCTTTCTCGTTCGACCCATTTCTTGTTGGCTTTGTAACTCTATTTTGCAAGTTGTTTGAATCCATGAATGAACACGCATATGAATTCTTTATCTCTTTATTTAGTTGTCCAGATTTCAAACACCCCTCAAAATTACTACACAATTTCCATATCATAAAAAAAAGGTCAGAAGGAGTTAGAAAAAATATTTAAAAATTTTATATGAGGAATGTATCATGTTTTACCTCCTTTCGAAATTTGGTTTTTCAGCATATGTTCATCCTTTCATGTCACTTAAATGCAATATATTTTGATTAGAACATATCCTAATAGGTAGCCCCAATATGTGTAATATATTTTGATACGATCTTATCCAATATATAAAAAATAATATATTTTAGTTGATAATTATGAGTTTTGTGGTTTAGTTCCAACTATGTATCTGATTCCTTAAACTAGTACGTAGCCCGTGCGATGCACGAGACAAAGATATGAAAAGAGTCATTTTCGTAAAACTTGTCCGTTGAGTAACTCATGCGAGGCACGGAGAAATTAAATGAGTCATTTTTATATAACTTGTCCACTAAAGCCTAAAAGATAATAGAGTCATCTATTTTATACTTCTTTTCATCAGTGTCATTTTTTTGTGGGGACGTTAAGCCTTAGTCTGTTAATGCTAGCTCGTAAATTAATTAATATATTATCCTGCTAAAATAAAAAAACTACCTGTGAATCCACATGTGATACACATGTGATATAGGTGCAATGCTGCCTTACGATCTAACCACATGGCATTTTGAAAATAAAATATTTATAAATAAAAATAAATAAATTGAGTTTAATAAATAAAATAAAATAAAATATACATTTTAAAATAAATAAAAAATAAGCAATATAAATTATGTAAGTAAAATAAATAGATTATACATTAAACAAAAAAAAAAAATTAAAAATGAGTATAACTAAATACATAAAATAAATAAATAAAATTGTACTAGATGATTTAATATAAATTAAATAAAAATATAAAAAGTATATTTAAATATGTTTTATAATAATTATTATTAATATTAAGCAATTATAAGTCCACACTAAAATATCACACTTGTGAAAAATATAATTCTTTTCCTTTAGGCTATTTCTTTTAAAATTAACATTATCTCATTATTTTTTAAAATTAATATATTTTTTTTTAAATTAACATTGTTACATTATTTTTTTAAAATAAGTAATTACTTATAATGGCATGGCGAACTCTTTAATATCGCTTAAGTAATTGATATAATAATAGCAACAATATTAACAACATTAATAATGATATTTAAATTAATTAATTAGTCATGATCTCTTATAAAATAATTGATATAATAATAATAACAACAAATACAGCAACAATAATAATTATGTCTAATTAATTAATCTATCTGTGTGTATATATATATATATATATTTAATAAGAATAACCATTTACCAAAAATAATAAGCGAAAAAATTCGGGAATATAAATTACATTTCATTTTTGGATTTTTTTTAATAAATAAAATAGGCATGCTAACATAAAACATGGGATTTTTTATATTTAAATTTCAAATTTAAAAAAACTCGCCTAAATGTATTTTGAAATTGGAAAAAAATTTAAATCTTAAAGATTGAAAAGAAACAATCCATCTTTATTTTAGTAACAAATTTATAACATAGCCGTCTCCTCTTTATTCCTACCTTTGTCAAACAATGGCACCAAGGACGAGAAAAAGGAGAAAAAGGGTCAATCGTCGAGGCTCTGACGATGGAAAGAAACCTTGAGATGAATAGGTCGCGCACGTCAGGTCTCGGTCCAAATGATATTATTGTCTTGTTATAACAAAAATCAAAAGATTATTTGATTTTGACCATCAGAACATTTAACTTAAGAAAAATGATATACGTGTCCTATTAAATTAAAACAATGATAAAAAATTATGTCTTATTAAATTAAAACAATGTTAAAAAATTCTGTGTCTTTTTACCATAGATATAAGATCATTCGACATGGACATTTGACCTAAAATAGATGATATGATATGTGTGTCTTGTTATAATCAACATTAAAAGTTTATTTGATTTTGTCCCTAAATATAAAATCACAATAATTTTATATTTAGGGACAAAATCAAATAAATTTTTGATCTTGGTTATAACAAGACACATATCATGTCATCTATTTTAGATTAAATGTCAATGTCAAATGATCTTATGTAGAAAACACATAATTTTTTATCATTGTTTTAATTTAATATGACACATAAATTTTATCATTATTTTAATTTAATAAGACGCGCATATCATTTATCTTAAGTTAAATGTTTAGTAAGACATGCATATCATTTATCTTAAGTTAAATGTTCATGTCAAAATGATATTCTAATTATGGTCAACATCAAATTATTTTTTGATTTTTGTTATAACAAGACAAGCATATCATTTGGATCGAGACCTGACGTGCGAGGCCTGCTCATTTCCTAGGTGGGCCTCTGCTGCGCCCTGCTATGGCGGCGGCTTGTTTCCCATTGACCGGGCTGGGACGCTCAGGTGGGTAGGTAGAGAATACCTTTAAACAAAAGGGTACCTATACCCGAAACTGACACAGGTGGGTAGGTAGAGAATACCTAGGGGCGCGAGACAACTCTCTCTAAGGAACTCAGTAAAATAGCCACGTAACTTTCGGGAGAAGGTGTGCCTCCTCATAAAGGGGGTCGCAGTGACCTGACCATTACCAGGTCTCCGCAGTAGATTAGTGAGTAATTAATTAAAAAAAATGTAACTCCTTTTGGAGGAAAATGAAAATTTGTTTTATTTAATGTATTATTAAATGCATCAGCTAGTAATTATATATATATAGATTTTCATTTTTTTTTGTACTGTCTGAATCAAAACGGCGACGTTTTGTGTTGCTGTGGGATGGTAAATTACCTTAATAACCATACTTGACTGGACTTTTGGGGGCGGAATGGTACATGAACCCTCCAGCTTTATTTGAGGCGGTGGTGGAAATTTGTCCTTTATTTTTTGAGCGAAAAGAGGCCACGCCTTGTCAAGGGTTTTGTTCTTCGAAGATTTGCTTTGCCGTACATGCGAAGGGAATTTCGCACTTGGGTGGATGGCCTTCAGGGATTTGTGGTGTGTTTCACTAAAATTGTAGGTGTGGTATTTTTTTCGAAGCCTTAATTTATTTCTTGGATTAGGTGATTTTAAAGCTTGGCTTAATTTATTTCCTTTGTTCAAATTGATACTTTGTTTTTGCTGACAGATGCTGGATTTCCGACGCAAGATCGTTATTTCGCTTTCAACGGGGATTATGTGGATAGAGGTGCATGGGGCATTGAGGTTTTTCTACTCTTACTGTCCTGGAAGCTTAGTATTTTCTCATTTAAATGAACTGGTTTCGCCCTTTGTTACTTCCCCAAATATTGTTGACTTATAAATGTTAAGTCTTTTCTATAGAGTGCAATATGGAAATCAGGGCTATTATCTTCGTGTTCGTTCGTTTAGTAAACGAACCAAAAAAAATCGTTCGTGTTCGTTCGTTTATCTAGTCAAATTTGTTCGTGAATAATTGTTTGAATTGTTCGACAAGTTCGTGTTTGACATGTTCGTGTTTGTGTTTGTTTAACTTTGTTTTTTTTATTTTCCATTTATCAATTTTATGTTAACTAGTACAGTCCCCGTGCGATGCACGGGGGTTTATTATTTTCGTCCCTTTTATAAAGCAATGTTCAGTTAAAATTCAAAGTACTTACTAAAGGAAATATTATGTCATTAATAATAAATAAATTAATAAATACAATGATAATAAAATTTATATATTATTGAACACTTCCTTATATACAACGTGCATGGTTTGATTCTTTGGCACGTCATCGTCACCACAAATTAGGACTTTCAAACCCGTTTCTGTTTGTGACACGGGAGACAACAACATACAATTTACCATGACTAAACACTGGTTTCTTAAGAAATAAGTCCACATGCGATAATGATTGTTCCTGGCTCTTATTTGTAGTCATGGCGTAAGAAAACATAATGGGAAACAATCAATCCAATAACATCTACAAAAATATAAGAAAATGCATCATATTGAAATGTATAACATATAAAATAGTTTATTACAGAATTTAAATTAAAAAAAATCGAAATAAAAAATAAACAAAAAAATTATAACGTACCAAATAACATGACTTCATCAATATTACGAAGATCCATTAAAGTTAGAAATAGGAAAATCACCCCTCCATTTGATAAATCGCCCCTCCATTTGATAATCTTGGTTTGGCCATTGATAATTATCCTCCTTTTTCCTATTGTCGATTTATGGATACCAATATTGTTTTCCACTTGATAATTTGTCAAGATATAAGCGTCACGTTCTTCAATATCACCGATGTTTTTTTGGATATTGACAGGTCGAATTATGACAGTAATTCTAATTCGACCTCCCTAAAACATTGCATAATGAATAATTCAATAAATAAATTATAAAAGATGTTGCATAAAATGATGCATTTAAATAATACTAAAAGAATATATTACCTCAAAATCATGAAAGATAATCTCAAAAACATTTTGGTAATTGCGTACGCCTTCAACTCGTTGGAACATCCTAATTATGCGTAGCTTGATTGGTGGCTTATTGGATCTTTTGATATCCTTGATGACTCCAAAATCCGAAGCCATTTTCAATGGTGATGTAAAAGCTTGTAGAAAAAATTGTTTTGTGGGATATATTGGATGTCGAATACTTTTTGTTCAACGTTGGTGATGTTTATATAGCCATGTGTATGTGTCATATGTCTGGGAAATAAAAAAAATATTTACGTAAGGTATTAAATATGATCTGATCCATTTTTTTTTTATTATGATTATGATTGACTTCTAAAAATATGTGGTATCGGTTTTGTTGAAAAAAAAAATGTGGAACGTGATTCACTTGTCAGGGACGAACGAATATTTAGAAGATTATGTAGCCAAAAATAATGGAGTTTGTTACAACGAAATTTAGTAAGACTTTTTGAATAGATTGAAAAATAATATTTTTATTTTGATATTTCCCTATTTATTTGGGCAAATCCAAAACTTTAATTTACGAAATTATAATCTTTAATTTGTTGAAACGTGTAAAATTTTCTAAGATAACTTCTATAAAACAAAAGTGATCAAATCATAATTGATTTTTATGCCTCAATATTCCAAATCAAACCTTACAAATATGGTATGATTATTTACTATTAATATTTTATTTTTCAAACGTCTGATTCTCTTAGTTTTATATGAAACAAAGTTCAATCAAATAAAAATTAATTTTTATGCGCACACTAAAACTTTATCAATATGATATATTTATTTTATTTATTTATTTTTTTCAAATCCACAACTCAAATTTTCAAGAGAGAGAAAAAAAAGGAAACAAAAATCTTATCAAACTTTATCAAATTTTCGAGAGAAGAAAAAAAAATAAAAAAAATTGGAAACAAAATCTTATCAAACCCTATCAATAATGAAGATACGTGTTTCATGAAAAGCTAACAAAATCTCGTGGTTACCAAAATCCTATCAAATTAGTTAACAAAATCCCATTAAATAGGTTAACAATATTGGAACGTATCTATACTTATATTAAAGGGGGTACTATTTATTAAATTTAGTATGTAGAATAGTCAACCCTAATTAATGATTTGCTATTTTTATCAATCATTTAATTAATGCATCTAATATTTTTGGTATGCAAATCAAATTAGCATTTAATTAGTTCCTAAAATATTGGGTATGCAATATTAATTTAGGAATATCTATGTAGTTCCTAAAATGTAGGTATGCAATATGTAAATGAAGATTTTTTATTTTTTTAAATATAAAATATTGCAACACTTACAACTATTCCAGTTATTTTTTTTATTTTATTTTACATATAAAATTTAATCAATATTTAATGCATCCTACAAAATTAGATTTAGTTTAATTCTCCATACAATTGGTTGTAACTTTTTCAGTTGTACATTTTCCTTATCTAATTCATTCTTATTATCTAATTGTATAGAAATCTGTTCTGATTTTGTGTAATCCTCTAATTGTATTTGTATCATATCCGATAAAATCGGTTTAACAAAAAAAATCCCATAACATCCGATAAGTAAAAAAAAGTACGTAAAATCTTTATTAAAATAAAAAGGCTTTATTCATTATCTAATTTATTATCTAATTGTATGGAAATATGTTCTGATTTTATATTACGTACTACAAATTGTGCACCCGTGTTCAGGAGCTACTTAATCGGCAAGCTATGTGGAAATAACTCATTTAGTGCTTCTGTCCCGTGCATACGATATGTATTTGTATTACACATACTAGAAAATTGTGCACCCCGTGCATCGCACAGACTCTGTACTAATAAATGACCTTAAAATTGTGCACCCCGTGAATCACCCGTGTTCACATTTTAGCCTATTACAGGTCACGTACTATATATATCCTGTACATTTTTCTTTATTCATTTATATAATTATAAAACTTGATAAATAGCCTTAATTTTGTGCACCCCGTGCATCGCACGGGATCTGTACTAGTTTTGTTAGGAAAGATTTACGTAAATTATCTATCTAATTAATATCATATTAACGTGTGGGCCCAGTGATATTAATTTAGTATACATTCCATTATCTCGGAATAATTTTTTGTTTGATTTACAACATTAATTTGAATGGAAAAAAAATCCGTAATTGTTGAGATATCTCAATTCAAAATCTCAATTTTTTGGCATAATAATCTTCAAATTTGTTACCAATAAAAATAGATTCTTGTGGGATTAATATTTAAAATGAATTAAATTTTGGTATAAGAATTCCAAATTTGTTACCATAAGAATCTTCAATTTATTACCATAAGAAACCCATAAAAATATCCTATGGATTGGAATTTATCAGTATTTAGTATAACATCCATTATTCAAGGAATAATTTTTTGTTTGATTTACAACATGAGTTTGAAGGGGAAAAAATCCGAAATTGTTAGGATATCTCAATTCAAAATCTCAATTTTTTGTCATAAGAATCTCAAATTTGTTAACATAAGAATCCCATAGAAATCTCCTATGGGATTGGAGTTTATCAATAATTGGTATAACATCCATTATTTTTGGAATAATTTTTTGTTTGATTTACAACATTAATTTGAATAGAAAAAAATCCGTAATTGTTGGAATATCTCAATTCAAAATCTCAATTTTTTGGCATAACAATCTTCAAATTTGTTACCAATAAAAGTAGATCCTATGGATTAACATTTAAAATGAATTAAATTTTGGTATAGGAATCTCTAAATTTGTTAACATAAAAATCTCCAATTTTTATGGGGATATCTCAATTAAATTTGTTACCATAAAAATCTCAATTTTTTTGGTACATGTGTTTTTTTCGAAATTTTCACTAATAGTAAGTCAAACCATTTATTTTTTAGTCAAACTTACTATAAAAGTATTTTTCCAACAACCTCTTTATATTACTATAGATGTCATACAAGTTATTTTATTTAATATTTAATATAAGTTCATATTTATATATTATATTATATATGTATATATAATATATACAATTATAAAATATTTTTATTTTATTTAATACTTAATATATATTCATACTTATATATTATATTATACATGTATATACTATATATAATATATAAAATTATAAAATATTTTTTTTGTTCGCGAACATGTTCGTGTTCCTTCGATAACTCAACGAGCGTAATTTTATGTTCGTGTTTGGTTCGAATGCTAAACAAACGAGCTGTTATTGAACAAGAACGAACTCGAATGAGCTTTGCTCGCGAACGTTCGATTCGAATAACAGCCCTAATGGAAATGCAAGTGATTCAAGTAATTAAATTTTAATATCCTTTTCAATCAAATGCATATTAAGAATGGAGAAAACAAAGAGCATGTTGTTGAAGATGAAAAGACTTCAGCTGACTACTGCTATTCGTTTAAAGTGCAGAACCGTCCCCTTCACATCTTCTTTTCATTCTTTTTCATGCGATCAAATAATTCGACAACCATAATTGGTGTCATTTAACTTGAGGCTTTTGTTTCCAATGTAGATTCCCCCTGTAAAAGAAGTTAGGAAGCTTATGAGGATGCAAGCATTACGTTGTCATGTTGTCTATGGCCAGATTCTTGCTGAAGGATTCTGCATTCTTACAACATTTGTTTTATTTCCTCACGGTCCACGGATGATGCAATGAATTTTAAAGTACTATTGTTGATAATATTTGATTTGTGGTTGGATATTATTATATAACTTAATAACATAATAAAAGCAAAAGATTCATTTTCTTTTTATTGTAACTAGTGCGTTATGCGAGACACGGACTAGTTTTATTAAGGTAAACATTTAGAATTGGATGATTGGAAGAACGGTAAGATGCATGTATTGGAATAAAACAAAATGAAACTTATATATTATTAAACACATTCATGTACACAAAATTATTTGTTTGGTCTTTTGGTACATCGTCTATCATCACAAATTATATTAGGATTCTAGATAGGCTCAATTAAATTATTTAGCAAGATATATATGATATGATTTATACTGGTTTTATAAAGATTGCATAGCCAAATATAACAGAGATTGTAGAACGTCTTTCATGATAATCTATAGCCTTATTATTTTAAAATTATGAATTGCTTAATTTAAGGAAAGGAAAAACTGTGTAAGTGTATGAATCAATTGCAAATTTGTATTATAGAGGATTAAACAAAACTAAAATTTTCAGGATGTTTCAATCCGATTTCATTTTGAATTTCAAATTAATATTATCTGACTCTGTTTTATATTTAAAAAAAATCAGTATTAAAGAAAGTAGTAGTCAAATGATAAGAGATTTTTGAATTTTTATTTTCAATTTGAAATTGAGTCCGATTTCTATGCAATCCGATTTTTTAATAAACATGATATGTTGCAATTAGGTAAAGATACATGTTATAGTATTATGCCTAATTTGAAATTCTCGATTTTATGTAAACAATTTTTTTTTTTTTTTTTTTAATATAAAATGAGAGAATTTTGACTTTTACAAAATTATCATGCCGAATTTTACTTAAATTAACCCGATTTTTATGCAATTCTATTTTTTCATTAAACAATTGATCTGTTGCAATTAGGAAAAGATATATGTGATAGTATTTTGCCTAATTCGAAATTCCCGATCTTATGGTGATCAGTTTCATTTTTTTTTAATTAAAAATGAGAAAGAATTTTGACTTTTGCAAAATTGTAACCATCAGTCGAAATTTAACTAAATTAAATCCACAAAACCCATGAATTTAGGGTGTTATATAGCTGATCGATTTTTTGGGAATAATTTAAAAAGAAAATTCAAAACTGCAAAATAGAATGCAATAAATCTTGGTTGACTTTTGTTATTAATATTTTTGGTAAATAGGTTCTCTCTTTATATATAGATATAGATATAGATATAGATTACTTGTAATTATTTGTGAAATATAATCTTGTGAAATATAATATAATCTTGTGAAATTGATTTTTTTTTTCATTATAAAACTCATACCAATTTTAAAACTCATAAAACATATAATAAAAAATTGGGACAATATATTTGGACGAAAATAACAGTATAAAACAATTTAATTGGCCATTTTATTATAACTGTTGGATCCAATAAATAGCCCAATATAAGAATAAGAATATTATGAGTATGAATAGAGCGCAAACATCCGGCCCAGATCAGATGAAATTAAATCTATCCGAATTCATTTATATTATTGATCCAACGACTTAAATTTGTCAACATAAATCCAATGGACCGGAAAAAATCTATCAAATATAAAATGCATTCCATGTCCAATTTTTTAGGGCTTTTATTTTTTTTCTCCGCATCCTTGCATTTATCTTATCTCTTCTCACTTATCTCCATACCTCTCACGGTTTCAAAAAGTATGCATTATGAATTTTGGGTCAATTTTAATTTGTTTTTGTGTTTTTTATTTAAAATTTGCGTTTTATATTCTGTATTTTTATTAAGTTTTCGAAATTTTAAACACAAAACACCTCAAATCTAGTTATAGATCTTTATTTTTTATCAAAATACATGAGTTTTTTTTTTTTTTTTTTTTTTTTTTTTTTTTTTTTTTTTTTTTTTTTTTTTTTTTTTTTTTTTTTTTTTTTTTTTTTTTTTTTTTTTTTTTTTTTTTTTTTTTTTTTTTTTTTTTTTTTTTTTTTTTTTTTTTTTTTTTTTTTTTTTTTTTTTTTTTTTTTTTTTTTTTTTTTTTTTTTTTTTTTTTTTTTTTTTTTTTTTTTTTTTTTTTTTTTTTTTTTTTTTTTTTTTTTTTTTTTTTTTTTTTTTTTTTTTTTTTTTTTTTTTTTTTTTTTTTTTTTTTTTTTTTTTTTTTTTTTTTTTTTTTTTTTTTTTTTTTTTTTTTTTTTTTTTTAATTTTTTCATACTGCAAGTATTTTTTTGTGATATAATTTTGTGAACTTTTATTGATTTTCGAAGATTCATTTCAAAAGTCGATAGATCTGTTATAATTTTTTAACATTTTTATTAGGCTGATTCGATTTTATGTACAAAAAAAAAAATAAAATTCGAAAATAATCGTATTTTGATATGGGATAAGATTGTGTTATGAAGGAATCAACTAATTCCTTTTCTTTAAGTGATTCAATTTGTATTTGACTTACATTCCTAATATATAGGCAGCAGAGTTGATTCGGCTATTTCATTTTTACTAAAAAAAAAGAAAAAAAAATCTAAAAATAGTATGCAATAAATGCTTTCCTAATTTTTGGATTACTATTTTTGGTAAATAATAATTCTTATTATATATATATATAAATACTGAGTTTTTTTTGTGCAATGAAGAGCATTGCGACATCGTATATATATTGGGCGGTGACACACATGCATAAAAGGCGAAGATGTTGGACCTAAAGTCAATCACCTTTAAAGTCAAAAACATTATACATGATTCGGATTATTAATAGCTTGTACATATTAAATGAATACAATTACTAATGAAGTGTACGTGGTCCCTTTGTAATTTACTTGAAATTTGGGTTAAATTATCTATATGTTTATGGCCAGTAAGTTTTATTATAGAATGATAATGGAAAAGCATTAAATCTTGATAAGATCCAACTGGTTGAAGTTGACATTGAGGATTCATGGGGATGTTTCTCTAGAAATTGACACGTTTAGCATATTTTGTGCTTTTACACTACCAAAGTCTCATTTTTCATTTTCATCGTTTTGTTTGCATCATTCATGTACAAGAGGAGGAATATTGACTAGGGAATTTATAACAAATTTGAAAGCTAAACAAAACATGGGAGCGGGAAAATATAGGATACCTTTTATAGATTATTGTTTAATCATATATATAGAGAGAGATTTTATAAATGTACAAGGTCGTCTTTATGAGTAACCTACCTGACCCTCCCCAATAGCGCAGAAGAACCCCTCCCTGTGGCGCATCTCTCGAAAGTGGGCCGCGTGGTCCAGTAGCGTCCCACCGCTGGGGAAGGCGACGAGAAAATCTGGAAAGGGGGGAGGAGGGTTTTTTGCGACGGATTTGGAGAAAAGGACACGATCTGAAACGGTATTCAATCAACAACACACTTTTGCAACATAACCAATAATTCTATTATAAATTAATTACGTACTTAATGATAACAAATTCAATTACCTACTTTAATTTTTTCAAACACCGTATAAGTTGATATTGAAGTCTCCGATTAGCTTCTCTTTTCGACACATCACATTTATTTGCATCTGGTGCCATTTTTGCCCTTAGGTAGCTCAATTTTTCACCTTTTTCAATTTCTAAACCCTAACGAAAATCACTCCAAATCGGTCGCCACCTTGCCACTTATCACAACCTCAGTAAAACGGGAAGGAAGCAATTTTACAGACATGGGCTTTCTACCTAGAAGATTCGCTAGCCAAAGTTCGTTGCAAAAATGTAGAAAATCGTGAGTCATTCGTCGATGTTCAATTTATCTACTATATTAATTTTCTTAAAGTTTATTTTTTAACTTTACATATTCTGCAATTCTTTTATTATTTACTTTTTGAGAAATGTGGGAATTTTACGACTTTTTGTCAAAGATCTTCTTCGTTTAATGTACTAATGGATAAGTTTGTAAATCTAACTTTATCAGTTTACTTTTATTACTTTCTGGATCTAACAGAGACATAGAGGCTATCCTTTTTTTTTTTCTTTGATTGGTAAATGGTAAATATATAGATAAAAAATGGCGTTACAACAATCGTCGGACGGCAAACAAGAAGCCAAGTGGGCAAACCACAGGTCGGTTGCTCAGCTCAAACCAAATTGTTACCATATATCAAAACGACTTTCCTCTCAAGCTCGACAAGTACATTCGCAAACACCACAAATATTGTATGATAAATACGAGTTTGAATCTAACGTCATCAACGGTGGAATGAGATGTTTCGTTAACGTTACCATATATCAAAACGACTTTCCTCACTCGCTAATACGGGTTTCGTTGTTGAATGAGATGTTTTTGTTATATCAAATTTTTAAAGGTTGATTCTCATGAACTCACCAACGTCATCTATCTATTGGCTTTCATAGCTTTCAGGCATGAGATTTTTTTTTTTTTCTATTTTTGTTCCACTTTCTATTTCTATAACCATCTGTCACTGAACGCCCCTGCCACTATTGTAGAAACTACTATCACACATAGGGATGTGTTACTTCCTTTTTGCTTCAGTTCTGATTCACCTCCTAGGAGAAAAAGACCTAGGTTTTGTATCTAATGAGGGATTATGCGTGCCTAAAAGAACTATCTGACCTTTATTTCTAGTTAAAATCTACTGTT
>BKCP01007627.1:54449-66541 GCA_008636005.1 Striga asiatica | reverse complement strand
AAAAAAAAAACCCACAATAGACGAGCAACTTAGTTACCATCGGTAACCACCTTAAATGAGGAAATACACATACACAATACAAAAATACAAACAAACCTGAAGCCTGGTGGTGGGAGTTTGTTCTATGCTCGAATCAGCTTTATCCATGGCTGCTCTTTTGCACAAACTGGAAATTGAGTATATTATCAGTGAACCATAAGCATCTATCAATGAAATAACACGACTACCGATTAAAGAAACCAACTTTCTCTATTAAATAACACACGGGTGTGTTCTAAATGACGACACGGAACAATTGAAAATTTCGTTCCTTTAACACATAAAGCAAAGAGACCAAGAATGTATATTCAAAGTAGTATATTGACAATGAATCATAAACATCTATTAATATGATAAAACAACTGCCGATTAAAGAGACAAACTCTTTTCTATCAAACAACACGTGGGGTGTTCTAACTTCTAAATAGCTACATGAACCAATTGAAAAGTAAGTTCCTTTAACGCATAGAACCAAGAAGCCAAGAATTTAGATTCAAATTAATGATGTATAACAATCCGTTTTTCAAATGAAAAATGAAAACGGTACCAACTTTATTAGAACCTAGAAGATGTAAACTCGGGGCCAGATGTAAAGGCAAAGCAGCGAATTTCGCAGCATATACAACTAAGTATGAAATGGGCAAGTTTGAGGGGATCTTTATTTATAAGACCCAAACGGGCAAATTGGTTAAATAATTTCATCAGTAAATTTTTTGTTTAAATGACTCATTCATTAAATAAAACTAAATAAATAATTTAATTACATAAAATATCCTTAGATAGTAAATCACCATAATGCCCTTCTTTTATTTTGTGTTATCAACTTTTTTTAAAATAAATATTAAAAAAATAAATTCATTCTCATTCATGAACGGTACGACGATTGTGCTCTTCTCTTCAAAAAGAAGAAAACAAAATCTGATCAGTACACATAAAATTTGAATTCAGTATTGTAAAAAAAATGTGTTGATGTTGGAAGAACAATAAAGCATTATATTATTTTAGAGAGGTGAAAGAAATAATTGTTGGTAGGATTTTTTGTTATTTTACTTTGACAGACATTTTGGTTTCATATTCTATGATTGATATGCATGATGGTTTCATATTTTTCATTTTTTGTGCCATTTACGATTTTTTTTTTCATTTTTTTAGATGATGTTGCATTTGATTTTACATAACGAATGTAAAGTCGTTATGACATTTCTTAACGAATGTAGATTCGTTATCGGCAAAAATCCAATTTTGATCCGTTAATTTGTCCATTGTCCACTTTTGGTACACTATCTTTCCCCTCATAAAAAATGGTCCATTATGTTACATTTTTCATCAGTTTTAGTACACTACTCCAGTTGGCGGGATTACAAGATGGCATGGACCGGGATTGGAACTACGTGGAGGGATAAGATATTGACGTGGTAGGATAAAAACTCGATTTGGCATCTCGTAATCCCTGGCCACGGGATTAGTGTACTAAAATTGATGAAAAGTGTAACATAATGGACCATTTTTTATGAGGGGAAAGATAGTGTACCAAAAGTGGACAATGGACAAGTTAGCGGACTAAAATTGAATTTTTGACATTCGTTATTTGATGAGTATTTCAAAACGAATGTTGATTCATTACGACATGTCCCAATGTTTTTAGTCCTTATTATCTGTTGTAATAATTTTTCCGGAGTAGAATCTAAAGATTCGAACACCGGGTCGTGTCTCACGAGGAAGGTTAGCCGGAATATTCTATACGTTTATTCAAACAAAAAGGGAAACAAAATTCCTAAACATTCTAATTCAGATGGTTTGATTTGGATTTAATTATCAACTACTGCGAAAATTCAAATTAAGCAATAAAGAAAGCAAGTAACAAAGAACAATTAGGATTTGAGAAGCTAGGGAGTCGGGGAGATCCGTTTTGGTTCGAATTGCAATTAATGGGCAGGTGATTGTTCAGCTAAGTGATTTGAATAATCGACACGTTCGAGTACTCATTCTCAATAACTTTTCGTAACAAGAGAACAAACTAGAACGGCAAATTAACAATTAATTTAACTCCTAGGCAATACAGTTACGAACAAGCCTAGTTCATACGAGCCTATTTCGACCGACTCCTCCCCTTTCAGTTCTGAGAGTTGATTAAAGTAGACTATAGGGTGATTAACCGACTAATCAGTTAGATTCCCAATTTCAAGCACGAATAAATCAAATTCAATTGAAACAATTGTAAGTTGAAGTGTCACCCTTCAACAATTATCAATACTCAAGCCTGATAATTGAAAAACCATAATAAAAGATTAACTCGCATGGAAAGAACAATCAACGAATGCCCACAATCACAAACGATTTCAAAACATCAATCTCCTATCCCTAGCATATGAATTTAGCCACTCATCATCATTTCAACATCAACATCAATATCAATCAAAGCCATCATCATCACAGATAAAATAAAATAGAAAGCTTACAATTAAATATGAATCCAATGTCGAAAGAACAACGAACAATCCAAATCCACGAGTTAAATCTTGGTGTTTTCACAATCCAAGATCAATTCCAAGTGAAAGATAAGAGAAAACTGAGTTCTGGGGTGAAAAAGTACGAGAGCCAACTCAAAACCTAAGTGGAACGTCCCCCAAAACTGATCAAAATCGCGAAATAAAAATCCTGCTGTCGCGACCTCCGCGGCCGCGACTTCCTCCTCCGCGGCCGCGGTGAAGAAATCCCGAGGCCGCGACCATCTCCGAGGCCGCGAGCTCATCTGGCCAGTTTTGGGATGTTTTGGGCAGCTCGCGGCCGCGACTTCCTCTCTTCCGCGGCCGCGGTGAAGAAAACTGAGCTGCTGCGCACGGCTTAATGTTTCGGGCTCGTTTAGGCTCGTCCGAACTCGGAATTGAGTTCCGTTTTTTGCTATGCGTCACCAACGAACCCATCTATCCAGTTATGCTCTCAAAACCAACTTTTCCTGAAGAGAAAATTCGCCCAAAGCTCCTGACCTACACACCAAAAACGACAAAACACAAAAGAAAACCGGAAAAACAAACGAAAAACACCTAAGGACTCAAGATGAAGGAAAACACATGATAAAACACGAAACGGACTAAAAACTAAAGAAACGACCTAAAATGGGGAAAAAGAAAGATAAAATAAACACGAAAAACGCAACAAAAATGAGACAAACATTATCAAATGTGGATACTAAATTAGATTGTTATATATAACGAATGTACTATGGTTATAATTATTTTCAGCTCTCTCGATGGAATGTTATTATAACGATTCTACCTTCGTTATATATTACATTAGAACGAATGTATTCTCGTTATTGATATATTTGCAGCTCTATTGATAAAATACATTTATTGTTATGCAATAACTTGTTTCGTTGTAGAAATAGATATAATGAAGAAATGGCTGAACACTACTAAGTTTGTAAGATTAGACAAGGGATAAAAAATTTCATTTCGTCACATAACAACTACCATTTGAGAAAAATGACCCGTTGTAATGTTATAGTATCATAATACTTATAACGAAACTTATTTTGTGAAATAACGATACTTGTTTCGTTTTAGAAATATATATAATGAATAAGCCGGCCGAACACTACTAAGTTTGTAAGATTAGACGAGCGATAACAATTTTCATTTCGTCACATAACTACAGTTTGAGAGAAAGGACCCATTTTAATATTATAGTATTGGAATACTTATAACGAAACTTATTTTATGCAATAACGATACTTGTTTCATTTTAGAAATTGATATAATCAAGAAATTGGCCGAACACTATAAGTTTGTAAGATTAGACGAGCGATAGCAATTTTCATTTCATCACATAACATCTACCATTTTAGAAAAATGACCCGTTTCAATATTATAATATCAGAATACTTATAACGAAACTTATTTTATGCAATAACAATAATTGTTTCTTTTTAGAAATATATATAATGAATAAGCTGACCAAACACTACTAAGTTTGTTAGATTAGACGAACGATGACAATTTTCATTTCGTCGCATAACAACTACCATTTGAGAAAAATGACTCGTTTTAATATTATAGTATCAGAATACTTATAACGGAACTTATTTTATGCACTAATGATACTTTCGTTATAGAAATAGATATAATGGAGAAATCGGCCGAACACTATAATTTTGTAAGATTAGACGAGCGATGACATTTTTCATTTCATCACATAACAACTACCATTTGAGATAAATGACCCGTTTTAGTATTATAGTATTGGAATATTTATAACGAAACTTATTTTATGCAATAATGATACTTGTTTCATTTTACAAATAGATATAATGAAGACATCGACCGACACTACTAAGTTTGTAAGATTAGACGAGCGATAACAATTTTATTTCCTTCACATAACAACTATCATTTGAGAAAAATGACTTGTTATAATATTATAGTATCAGAATACTTATAACGAAACTTATTTATGCAATAATGATACTTGTTTCATTTTAAAAATAGATATAATGAATAAGCCGGCCGAACACTACTAGTTTTGTAAGACTAGACGAACGATAACACTTTTCACTTCGTCATATAATAACTACCGTTTGAGAAAAATGACCCATTTTAATATTATAGTATAGGAACACTTATAATGAAACTTATTTTACGCAATAACGATACTTGTTTCGTTTTAGAAATAGATATATGAAGAAATCGACCGAACACTACTGAGTTTGTAAGATTAGACGAGTGATAACAATTTTCATTTCATCACATAATAATGTGTAAGCGCCTTCTACTTATACTTTGAAAACGTCTTATTTTTAGAAATAATTTCAAACTTTTTTGAAAACAAAATTTAACTTTTTAAAACTGCTCTTAGGGTACTTACTAAAGCTGCTGCTGCTTTCTTAACTTACTGCTCTTAAGTTTCAGGACATCTCGATTCCTGAAACTTACTATTTGTTCAATTCAATTTAGATATAGCAGAGCGCACGAGTACTAGTCTATAATTAAAATGAAATACTGTATCTGGACCAAACAAGGTTAAACATAAACATATTTGGAAAAACATTTTAGCGGAAGCATAAACTGCCAATCAAAACTATAACCACCACCGCCCCTCGAGTCTGGCACCAGCTGCTAATCTAAATATGATAATTGTGGGAGGGAACAAAACAACTACCTCACCGGTAATCTATACTATGTAATTATTCATGATAATTACAAGTATCGATAATCTCAGTATATAAATGAATAAACTGATCTGAACTGCTGCTGCTGCTGGCTCGTGTGTACACTGTTACCGTTCAGAGCCAAGGGGACGTTGCCCACTCGACAACGGGAGCTCTGATGCCCACTCTCAGGCAAAAACTCATAAACATACATCAATCATAAGTACCTTGCGATTATTAAGAATTAGAACATATCATAAAAATTGTATATCCCATTTTTGTTGCGTTTTTCGTTATTAATTTTCCTTTCTTTTTCCCCCGTTCTAGGTCTTTTCTTTCATCTCTAGTTCGTTTTGTGTTATGTTGCGGGTTTTCTTTTATTTTGGTTTGTTTCTGTGTTTTTCGTTTGTTTCTCGGTTTTCTCCATTTTCATTTTCGTTTCTAGTGTGTAGGTCGGAAGCTTAGAGAGGATAGAATTTTAGGAAAATATTGGCTGGACAAGTATAGTTAAATAGAAAGGTTCGTTGGCGATAAAGTAGGAAAAAGCGGAACTCAATTCCGAGTTCGGACAAGCCCAAACGAGCCCCAAACGCGAAATCGCACAAGCAGTCCGAGCCTAGTCCAACACCTCCCGCGCGCACCAGCTCACCAGCCCGCCACGCCGTGGCGCCTGCCACAGGCCAACAGAGTCATGCTCGAGCGCCGCGCCACGGAGATCATTCACTCCGAGTCACCGCACGCCCGTCATGTCGCGTCAGACACACCACGCCGCAACACACGCTACCTCCACGCCGCGCGCCAACACGTGATGCCCGTCACGCTCCATCAGAGAACGCACGATGTCCCAGTGCCACACCCGCAGAGCCTTGCACACTGTGGCAGAACTCACCTCCACTCTGCGCCACACTTGCCACGCCGCGGCACATGCGCCTTGCACGCTGCGGCACATGCTTAACGCCCGTGGCACCCTGTTGCCTATATATACATGTTTGTAGTCTTTTTGGGTAAGTGGTAACCGAGTTACCTGGACTTGGGTCGTTCTCAAAGGAAGGCTATTCGGAGCTTCGTTCACTACCTAGTCGTCAAAGTCACATAACAAAAAACAAGGTCCTACACATTCTACTCGCTTGATTGGGAATGATTGCACGAAATTAAGCTAATAATCTAAGAGCAAATGATGAAAAATGCAAGAATCAAAAGAAAGGTCAAAGCATTGGTTGCACGGAATCTCCATAACTCAAGAAAATAAAAGAAAACAAGAGAAAATATGCGAGCATAGTGATCCTAGGTAATCTAACACGAGCTTTCTACATCATCACGCTTTGAACAAAGTCGAGATCTTTATACTAGATAAGCATGTATAGATTCCCAACACACGAAAGCAAGCAATGAAAATAAAGCAAAAAACCTAGAAATGAGCATAAACAAAAAATTCAAAGAACAAACTCGAAGTAGTAAGTTCTAAGCAAGGTACTTACTCTCATATCGCGTGCACGGACGAAAATAAGGAATAAAGCTCGAAACGTGGATGAAAATAGACTTGCCGAAATTTCGCCGGAAAAATAGAGTCATGGACCTCTAAACCAAAGCATAAAAAGAAAAGAGAGAAAATGAAGAGGATTTCCCAACTTATAAGTTAGGAAATGAGGAGTGATGTCCAAAATTACCAAGCACAATGTCTATATATAGCTACACCACAAACACACACTGAAAACACATACATTTAATGAAATTCTGAGGTTCGCATGTCTCGAAATGGGGTTCACAGCGAGTTTGGGCATGGAATAGTGCAGGAACGGGCTTTTCGTGGGTCGCCAATGGAGTTTCGCTGTGAGTTCGGACTTTGGGTGCTGTGGTGCGGCGTTTGGCGCGGCGCGAAAGCATGTTCGCTGCGAGTGTGGTTCCTAGGCGCTGGGGACGCGTGCTTCGCGAACTCTGGAGTGTGCTGTTCGCGGCACGCGAACTCTAGTTCGCTGCGAGTGCGCCCTGCTGGATGGACGCTTCGCGGCGTCTTGTGCGTCGCCAATCCGTGTTGGCTGCGAGTGTGGGCAATGGTTCAAGTTCATGGGCACGACTCTCGCGCCTAGCGAACATGGATTCACAGCGAGCTCCCGGCGTGACTCTTGGCTTTTTCTCACGGATGATGGCTCGTTTGGTTCGGTTAATGGCTTGGCAATGTCACGAAAAATAGTCCGTCTTCCCGATCATGCAAATAGAGCGGTTGGCACAAAACCAAACCTAAAAACGACTCTACTAAAGCATATAAACACAAGAAAATAAGCACAAAACCATAACAAACAACTCCCCCACACTTAACTCTTTGCTTGTCCTCAAGCAAACAAAACAACAAGTAGCTCGAAAAGAAAAGTTGAGAAGTCCAAAATTAACGAGCATGCGAAATGAGACTCTCATCTTCATCCGGTTATCCATAAAATCAAACTCCAATCCGAAAACATGTTCCCCACATAATGAATTCATGCAAAACAAACCCGTCCCAAGTTATCCTACACCATGATGACTCGATTCAAACTCCTTATTTCTACATACCCGTGCAAAAAACAATAGATGGTCTACTAAACATATAAAGATCATAAGCATGAAACCAATAAGCCAACTCCCATTCTTTTTTTTTTCTTTTTTTTTCTCGAAGGGAGTGGCACACAAGGATACATCACGAATATAATATCATGAACATCACAAATCACTCAAAACGTACCACAAGTGTATAGCATAACATATTACAACGATAATCGAACACAAGGGAAACATGCCTCAAGACAATCAATCGACAACAAATAAGGGACAAAACAATTTCGTGAATTCACATGCGGGTTCCAATTACAACGACTTATCATTCAATTTTAGGACACCGTCCAATTCATCAAGTACATAAAGCATGAACGTTAATAGTGAAACCAATCAACAATCTCGACTCACCACTTAGCTATTTCGACTATCGAACAAACACCAAGCTTCGTGCGGGAGCGGTGACGCAAACACACAAAAACTCAAACAAAAACCGGTCCAAGACGTGATAATTACGAAAAATAAGGCACCGAAAATGAAAGAAATATCACCTAAATATGCATAATCACGAAAATCCCTCCCCCACACTTAAAACAAAGCAATGTCCTCATTTCTTGACCAAAAAGCATAGGAGAAAGCACATAATCATGTAAGTTCATGCGATGAAAACAAAAACGAAACATAGTAAACAAATAAACAACAAGAAAACAAACACAGAGACACACAAGAAACAACGAAGGAAAAAGAAAATAGGAAAAGAAAATGCGTACTCTACATGGTGGTGCACCACATTGTGTCTAATGGTGTTCATCCGGTGGGAATAGAGAAAATAATCCGAAAGCCATCGAGCTTCAAATGAAGTTATCCGAACGATTGAACAATTTAAGCATATCGACCCATAAGCCATCCGAGCACTATGACATTCAAAATCATAAGAGGATCTCGTCCTTCGACTCCGAATAAAGGCCACTTGTATGCATCTCAGAGAAATAATAACCGTGAATCCACAAACTCGATGAAGTTGAACTTAAGCTTGAAAGCTCAAAAATCGAGCCTTGTGGCCGTCAATGATACTCGCCATAATGACACGGCCAACTCCTCTTTGCGTGCATCATAACACATTGATTACCGGCACTTGTCGTAAGTAGCAACCGACAAACTCCAAAATCCGGCAACAACAACACAAGAATTGGCACGCCCGACAAGACGTGCCCAACACAATTGAAGAATCACCTCAATCACCTAATTCGACTCACCAAAGCCACTACTCCGACAAGAGTAGTGTTCCACATCATACCAACCAACCAATAATCAAGAAAAATCGAAAGAGACATGATACCTTGAAGCTCGCCGAAAAATACGGTGCCAGGATGTGGAAACTTAAAAATAAGCATGGCTCGGAGCTCCGGTTGCCGAAAAATGAACCTTCCGTGGAGAATCAATGAAGTTTTGCTAAGAAAATGACGAAAAATGGCGAACTGGGGGCTCGGTGAGTGAATTTTGGCCTGAAAATAGTTCACAGGAAAAATTCGCCGTATCCGGCGACGGTGGCCGGAAAAAGGTGCGCCTTGGCGAGAGGAGTCCGGGAGTGCCTTCGGATTTTCGTAACTCCAAGTGAGTCACCGGCAATTTGAAGTTGAAGGTTGAAGGAGATTTGTAGATCTACAAGCTTGTTTCAGGAAATCGGAAGCATTCTCGCAGGAATTTTTGCGTGAAACTCGAATATGTTGTTGGCGCTGACGAGAGCTTCGCATTGATATAATATTCGTAAAGATCGGAGCAAGTTGGCCGGAGGAGGTGGCAGCGCGCGGCGGCTAGCGGTGGTGAATGGCGGCCGGAGGCTTGAGAAAGAAGATGGGAACCTGGGAGTTTCGCAGGCGGGGCGTGGTTGGCGACCTGCGAATCGTCTTTGGCTGGGCGCGAATGCGCATTGGCTAGCGAAACCAGACTCACGAGGCACGGGAGAATCCGCGGCGCGGAAAGACTGGGGCTGAAGCTGGGAGCTCTCGTGCCTTTTGCTGGCGAAATGGAGTTGGCGAGCTGCGGGCGCGAGCTCGCGGGGCGCGAAACTAGTTTCGCCCGCGAGCAGGGATTCGCAGGGCGCGAAAGCGATTTGGGCACGCAAATCACTTGGAGCTGAAACTTGGGAAGCGCACGTTCGCCAGCGAAAATGAAGTTGCGGGCTGCAAGCGTGAGGTCGCTGGGCTCGAAGTGAAGATCGCGGCGCGAGTGTGGTTTCGCCGGGCGCCAGTGCTTGTTCGTGCGCGAGTTGCTTGATCGCTTACTCTCCTTAGTGAAAATCCAACACTTAGCCATATTTCAAGAATTTTTGCCCCAAACTTTCAACTCAACTCTCGAGCATAATTTTCGCTTGATTCTCGACCCATTTTTTGCCCAAAATTTTTTTGGCTCGGCTCTAACAACTTGGCACTGCCGAGTAGGTCGGCACAAGGTATTCTCAATAATTTCCACACTTAGCCCAAATTTTCAACACTCCACCATAATTCCACTCAAATTTCAACACAATATCGATTTCGAGTCCCGTTTTGTTCTTCAAATTTACCCTGTGTCGTGTGATTTGCGAGGCTATTTATTCTCGAAAGAAAGCGAAAAACGAGAAAAAGCAATAACCGTGGGTTGCCTCCCACGAAGCGCTCATTTTAACGTCTTGAGCTCGACGTTCCCAATAAAAATTAATCGGGATCCAAGAAGAAACGACGATCGTGCCACGCCTTCGTATTCTCCAAAAGTAAACGGGCTGGGAGAACGGAACAAAGGCGGGCCCAATAAACTCTCATGGCCTCGTTCTTGTGAAATCGAGCACGGATATCAACAACCACCAAGCGAAGAGATAAATCCTTACGAATCAAAGCCACATCATCGACCTCAGGAAATATGAATGTCTGTGGAGCACTTCCAATCAATCCCGATCACCATATGTATCATCTCAGATGCGTACTCATCGATCTCAAGCATCGGGAGTATGAGCGTGAACACGCTAGACTCCTCCAAATAGTCACGATCCTCAACAATACGAAATGCCGACCCAAAAGACATCGAAACCACGTCATACTCAACATCACAAGTCAAATCATCAAACAACGCACACCTCGGGTCTACGACATCACATAATGGCTCGGAATCCTCTTCAACAACATCCACCACATCATCAACTACCTCATCTTCCTCCTCAAAAGCATCCTCCCGAGCACTATCACATCCACTTGACACAATCGAATCCTCAAATAAATTATCTCTCATGCCATACACCATATCAACTCCTGGTTCCACATGCTCACTCTCAACAATAGAATTTAAGCCCAAAGCACAATCACCAAAAGGAAGGTTTGACGTACCTTGCGTAGAATGCAAGTCCGAGCCGTCAAGAGGGGAAGTTTCTTTAACCATCAACTCATCGATGTCCTCACTCGTGTCGAGAGATTGTGTTCCGGTATAAACGAGAGTGAGGCCCATCTCTTTCACGGAGGTAAACCGATCCACCATAGCCCAAAACTCGCCCTCTAACCGAGTACTCTCTCGAATAATCCTCGCCGATAGAGAACAATATCTACCGAGCGGAATGTGAGAGGCGTCCAAATTAAGCTACAAAATTAAGCTAATAATCTAAGAGCAAATGATGAAAAATGCAAAAATCGAAAGAAATGTCAAAGCATTGGTTGCACGGAATCTCCATAACTCAAGAAAATAAAAGAAAACAAGAGAAAACATGCGAGCATAGTGATTCTAGGTAATCTAACACGAGCTTTCTACACTAAATAAGCACGTATAGATTCCCAACACATGAAAGCAAGCAGTGAAATAAAGCAAAAACCTAAAAACGAGCATAAACACAAAATTCGAAGAACAAACTCGAAGTAGTAAGTCCTAAGCAAGGAACTTACTCTCCTGCGTGCCCGGACGAAAATAATGAATGAAGCTCGAAACGTGGATGAAAATAAACTTGCCGGAATTTCGCCGAAAAAATAGAGTCATGGACCTCCAAATCAAAGCATAAAAAGAAAAGAGAGAAAATGGAGAGGATTTCCCAACTTAAAAGTTGGGAAATGAGGGGTGTTGTCTAAAATTACAAAGCACAATGTCTATTTATAGCTACACCACAAACACATACTAAAAACACACACATTTAATGAAATTCTAAAGTTCTCAATGTTAGAGTAGGGTACCCGGCGTTCCAATCTAATTGGACGTATTCTACTTGTAAATACAGTCTATTGGAATTATATTATGAATAAGGCATTTCTTTATCTTAAGAGAAAGCATTTATCTTATAATTGCACTTAAGATAAAATCCCTAGATCACTTATGGTTATAAGGTATGGTTGCGCATAGAGATGGTGATCATGGAACATACCTTGAAAGC
>BKCP01007627.1:33633-47814 GCA_008636005.1 Striga asiatica | reverse complement strand
TAAAATTCATAAATATTCCTATACAAGAAAACCGAGTCTTTTCTACTAGCGAAGGAAAGTCGTCGGAACCGGGCTTCATAGGGTGGATACGTTTAGAGGGAAGACACTTGGATTCCTCTAGCGAGTAACCTCAAGTCGTTGAAGTTACAACCGGGAACCGATTCCCTCATCCATCATCAATAGTGAAGGAGTTCAAGAAATTCGGTAAATATTTTTACTAGTATTTACTTTATAGTAACAAATCAAAATTTGTATATGATGCATGTTTTAAAGGTGACGATCAGTTAATTCGCAATTAGTATGTACGGGTGTTGTATTTATACGATAAATACTTATTTTAAAAATTTTAAATTCCGCTGCGTACAGCCCGTACTGTACTATCGAACCCAACACTCAAGTCTCAAAACGGGGTTCGCAGCGAGTTTGGGCATGGAATAGTGTAGGAACGGGCGTTTCGCGGGTCGCCAACGGAGTTCGCTGCGAGTTCGGGCTTTGGGTGCTGCGGTGCGGCGTTTGGCGCGGTGCGAAAGCATGCTCATTGCGAGTGTGGTGCTTGGGCGCTGAGGATGCGCGCTTCGCGGGTCGCGAAAGGAAGGTGGCACTTGGAGCTGCTGGGTGCGCGTTTCGCACGGCGCCAAACCATGTTCGCAGTGAGTGCCGTGGATGAGATGCTGGAGTGTCTTGTTCGCGGCACGCGAACTCTGGCTCGCTGCGAGTGCACCCTGCTGGATTGGTGCTTCGCAGCCGTCTTGCGCATCGCCAATCCGTGTTGGCTGCGAGTGTGGGCAATGGTGTAAGTGCATGGGCACGACTCTCGCGCCTCGCGAACATGGATTCGCAGCGAGCTCCCGGCGAGACTCTTGGCCTTTTCTCACGGATGATGGCTCGTTTGGTTCGGTCAATGGCTTGGCAATGTCACGAAAAATAGCTCGTCTTCCCGGTCATGCAAATAGGACCTAAACAACACCAAAAATACGCAAGAAAATACACCGGAATACAAAAACACAAAACGAAAACGAAAACACATAAAACACGACAAAATGGACCGGTTGGCACAAAACCAACCCTAAAAACGATTCTACTAAAGCATATAAACACAAAAAAATAAGCACAAAAACATAACAAACAATACACGCACGACACTTCGACTAAAAAGATATCTCTTCTCCAGAAACGAAAAACTTATCCCCCGTCTCTAGGGATGGCAATTTGGCCTGGACCCCACCCGAACTGGCCCGGCCTGCAGCCCATTTTATTATCTCTTTTTACATTTTTATTTTATCCTCCCTCTGTTTCTCATTCTCTCTTCCCGACTTTTGTGTTTTTTTTCCACTTCTCTTTTCTTCTCCCCTTTGTCTGTTTATCTCCTCTTATTTTCTTCTCTTTTTTCATTCTCTATCTATTTCCTTGCAAAAATATCTCTTATCATCTGCTCAAAACTTTTTATATCCTTTTTCATCTCTGTCACACACCTCACAGATCTAAGTTGCACTGTATGAAATCCTGAGTTGCGGCTGCGGGCTGAGTGGCTAACCCAAGTAGGCTTCCATTGTTGTCTGACCAGATGCCCTTGCTCTTGTCATCTATATTCGAGATGGGTAGATCCATTCATGGTTATAAATATGTAGGGTATTGGGGTTTGATTTACTTGATTTTTGTGATATCCATTTGTATTGAGTTTTTTTTTTTCTCTTTTTGTTGAGATTTGAATATTGATGTTTGATGCAGTTTGCATCATCTTTGTTAAAAAAAATTGGGATTTGAAAATTGATGCACAGATTGCATCGTCTGTTAAAAAAAAAATGGGGGCAGGGCAGGGTGGGTCGGCCCGGCCCGACGCGGGCCAGGTCTCGGACCCGTTTTGGTTGACCCGTAGCGGGTCACGGGCCAGGTCGGGCCATGGCCAGAAGATCGCGGGCCAGGTCTGGGCATGGAGCTACCCGGCTCGACCTGGCCCATTGCCATCCCTACCCGTCTCTCCTTAAACTCGTTTACTTTTCATAAAAAAAAACACAAAATTGATCTTGAATTTCACTTGAATTTCTTCATTGCTTTCGGATTAATCTTGTATCTCGGATTTAACCTTCAATTCCGTTTTAATCGTAAGTTTTTCTATTCATTTAATCCCATGGATATGATTGCTTTGATTGTTGTGGTTGATTTTATTGAATCGAATATGAGTGTCTAATTCCGATTGCTAGGGATGGAGGATGAGGTTTTGGTTTCATCTGTTATTATCATGTTCGTTGATTGTTCAATTTACACAAGTTAATCTCGAATAGGGTTTTCAATTATTTTGCTTAAATGTTGAAAATTGTTGAAGAGTGACACTTCAATATTCAATTAATTTTCAATTGAATTTGATTCATTCTCCTGTGATGTTGTTCATTCTAATATATTAGTCGATTAAACACCGTCTAGTATAATTTAATCGGCTCTTAGAACCAAAAGGGGAGGAGTCGATCGAAATAGACTCGTATAAAATAGGCTTGTTTGTAACTGTATTGCCTATGTGTTAAACGACACATTAATTTGCCGTTCACGTTTGTTCTCTTGTTTGGAAACGTTATTGAGGATGGATCTCTGAACGAGTAGGTTATTCGAATCATTTAACCGACCGATCACTTGCCCGATAATTGCATTTCGAACCAAAACGATTATCCCCGATTCCCTAGCTTCTTTATCATTGCTTGATCATCGTCTTTGCTTGGTAATTTCAATTTGCTTTGTTTGAGTTTTCGTAGTTGATAATCAAAACCAATCTTCTGAATTAGAATGTTTAGGAATTTAATTTCTTCTTTTTGTGTTTGAATAAACGTGCATTATAATCCGGCTAACCTTCCTCAAGAAATCGACCCGGGGAACGAATCTTTTAATTCGGTACTCGATAAAAATATAATTTGCTACAACAAATTTGGCGCCGTTGCCGGGTAATAAGGTTTATGATTTATTTTGTGTGCATATTCTTCTTATTTTCTGTGTTTCTCTTCATTCTTGTGTTTTTCCTTGTTTTACTGTTTCTCCTTGGGAATAAAATAACCAAAGACGCCACCTTCTTAGCCTTAGGGTTGTTTGAGGTCATTTCTTTCGTTTTTAGTCCGTTTTGTGTTTTATTATGTGTTTTCCTTAATTTTGAGTCTTTAGGTGTTTTTCGTTTGTTTTTTCGTTTTTCTTCGTGTTTTGTCGTTTTTTGTGTGTAGGTCGGGAGCTTCGGGCAAATTTCTCTCAACAGAAAAAATTAGTTTCGAGATCATAATTGAATAGAGGGATTCGTTAGCGATGCGTAGGAAAAAACAGAACTCAATTTCGAGTTTGGACGAGCCCAAACGAGCCCGGAAAGTAAAATGGCGCAGTGCAGTCCAAAGTCGCGACTCGTGTGAGAAAAGTCGCGACCCACGAGCCAAAGTCACGACTCGCGACTTTAACAGAGCCTCCGACCAGCCTGCGCGACCCCACGACCCGTCAGACTAGCGACTCGCGAGTCGCGACCCGTTCAACCCCTGTTTTTAATTTTGCTTGTTTTTACTCGTTTTAGTTCCGTTTTTCGATCACTATATATGAAAACGATCCTTTGACTTGTGGGAATAACCCCTAATAGTGTTATTTTTACTTTCTCCTTCTCTAAAACTCGGATTTGGATCGTTCTTTTTGCTGAACTCTTCTTTAGTTTTTCCGGATTTAGCTTTGTCATTGGATTCGAATATCGGATTTCTTTTAATAGTAAGTTTATCTTTTCATCTAATCTATGAATATGATGGCTTTTATCTCTTCGTGTCGAAGATAACGTCTGTTAAGTAATTTAATCACTGTCATTTTAATTAATCAACTTCTTGATATTCCGAGACTAGTACCACTCAATCTTTATTACTATGTCAGAACTAAATCCGTCTACAGGGCTTAACATAATAAATTTTTTGAGCTTATCTTGGGGACATCATCAACCTGGCGCAACAGTACACAGTGACTGAGTATAATCGACAGCACACCATGTGATTAATAATAATTCTCATCCCACCGAGTTATTGACCTAACGAAATAAGTCTCACTCTAGCTTTGATGAATCACAGAACCATTGTTAATCACACATGCCCATCATTATCAAACAACTTAAGAGTACAAGTGCTATCATGAGTCTAATTTATTTACTTGGTCAGTATCAAATAAACTTCTCCTCCGGGGTTCGTTCAATGCACACAAAGTGTATTAGCATAATTCATTAGTTAAAATAAACTAACTCAAATTATACTACAACAATACCGATAAGTTTATGCATTGTTATCTCCATTGTGAACCTTATATATATTACACAAAGAACCAATGATATAATCTTCCTTGTGACGGGACTACACTATATCATTTTGAATGTGAATAATAGGACAAAAGACACATCCATACATAAAGTAAATTGCACAACAACTGACTAAACATGATTCTTTTTTATAAAACGAATATGAGTTTAAACGAAGCAATTTCGATATATAAACCACCAGAAATATGAGAGAAAACAGAAATTACAATTGAAATTCCAACGATAACAAACTATTGGAAAAATTATCGGTGGAATCATCAAATTTCATTTAGAGTTTCAATCGAAAACTCATTATAACAATTTTTTTTCTTTCACTCCAACAGAAACTATATTATTAAAATATATTTTTATTGGAATATGATGATATATATATATATATATATTTGTGTGTGTGTGTGATGACAATAATATGTACTGCTACCATCACTCTACTAAAAATTGTATAGTACTTGAGTATATATAATATAATTTTTTAATTTCATAGGTTTCTACTTTCTACCTTAAGCATTAGCTTTAATTTAATCTATTATGTAAAATTATGTATATGTAGCAGTTTTGCTATGGAGTCATCGGATGACTCGGCTTATGGAGTCATCCACACTTTAGACAGGTGTCAATATATTAAGTGGTGGATGGCTCCATAAGAAAACCATCCGATGGCTCCATAGAATTTTTCTTGTTCATAGTATGCATAGGCAGTAGTTTAGCTAATTCCTTCAATTTGCTATGTTCAGTTATTGAAGGATATCTAGAATTTTTCTTTCTTCTTGTTTCCAATTCCAAATCACATAAACGCTTCCCCATTCTACAGGTAAAGAATTTGCTTTACATTCATATATAAATGGGTCCATGTCTTTATTAGCCACGACAAAGGATGGTGCTTTTCTCTGTTATGCGCTTCTTTCTTTTGCTCCAAACTCATCCAAATACGTAACACTAATAATGATCATTAGGTTTTTAACTAAAAAGAATATTGAACCCCACCAAAAAAGCCATTAATTCGAAATCAAAATTGGAACTGCACCACTTATATGTCCTCCAAGTGGACTCCACCTTTATTTGCCACTCAAATTTTAATTTGTTCACTCACGCACTTGCAAGTTACAAGATACAACACATTTTCTGTTCCTTTTTCACTGGACAAACAAATGCTCTTGTTAAATGATTTTTAACTTTTAGACAGATGGATTCGGCATTCAGTATAAAAAAATATATATATATTATTATTTTACAAAATATCCCAAGTTTATTTTTAATGTAAAATGGTGTATTTATTAAAATAAACATGATAGTAAATAAATTTGAGTAACAATAGCACTATCGTTTTATCCGAAGTATGGTTTCATTCCAGGGCCGGCCCTCACCTAGGGCGACTTGGGCGACGGCTCGGGGCCCAGACCAGGGCCCAATTCGAAGGGGGCACAATTATTGGAGCCTTTGTTTGCCCAATTAGTAATATAAATAATAATAATAAGTATTGACAATTTGATATTGTGATGATTGTGTCCAACCCAATACATGATGGGCCCAAGTACATTCAGCATATCCATTTTTTCCAAAAAAACCCCAACACATTTAAATCAATATATAAGCAGGTTTTTACAAACATTAATTGCAACAAAAAGAAATAAATGCTTAACAATTAAAATGAACAAAACTTTCTGAAATAGATGAGAACCTACCAACCCATCTTTACTCTATTCCTATTAGATTATTTTTTATTTTTTGTGTATCTTTATAGTTTATGTATTATAAATTATAATCACTATTTATTCTAAAAAATGTACACCTCATTAATAAAAAATCATTTAATTAAGTAACAAAGTGCAAAATAATATGAGTTTGTTATTAAATAAAACTACATTAAAATAAAGGAGAGTTAATTTTCTCCACAAAATTATAAGGATGTATATAAATGTAATATTCAACTTACACATAATTATATAATTTTGTAAATAATAGTGTTCATACTTATGTTTTAGGTTCATATAAATTTTCTTATAACTTATTTATTTACCTTAGCTTGTTGCATTGAAGTAAATAAAAATGAGGGGCAATTATTTTTATTAATTCATCCAAAGTTACTCGATGTATGGGATAGACAAAATAATTGTTGAAATATCATAAATTTCATCGTATGGAACGAAAATAAGGGGATTTTTTTTTTNGGGGCATTTTTCTTACACTTTTCCCAGGGCCTAAGAAAGTCTAGGACCGGCGCTGGTTCATTCATATATTATTTTTCTTCTTTTTCATTAATTCTTTTCAAAACTGATTGGGGAAAAATACTTGATATTCTATACATTTTCAGTAGGTACTTTTTCAAGCTTAACAATAGTGATCACTTTTAGAAAGAAGAAAATGAATTTTGCAAATCTATATCTATATATCTATATCTATATAAAAAGAATTACTATTTACTAAATATAGTAGCAAAAAAGTCAATGAGCATTTAATGCATACTTTATTTGGAAACTTTCAAATATATGCATTAATTGCTTTAATATATACACATTTGCAAATCATATATGATCAAAAAGATTCTTTTCTTGAATAATTTTATTATCATATGTAATAATTTTATTGATATTCATTATAATAAACTATAATTTGATTTTTCATAATTGGTGTTGATAATATTTTTGTCAACATAACCATGAAAATAAATTTTAAGTCTTAACCATAATATTAATTTTTTTTTTTAAATGTTGACTTTCATCCTAAAATATTTATAAACAATCGTAACATGTTAAATAATTCTCTCTCTAACTAATTAGCCGAAATTCAGTTGGTGAATATAATTTTCGATAATATTTTTTAACCTTTATTTAATTATATGAACAAATAATTTCTTTAAACAAAATTAAATTTACCATTTAAGAGATAATGATCACATCATTAAATAATTTATTAACGGCTAAATAATAAAATTAAAATATATTAACTATTCTTTACAGTTTCAATATTTGATTTATTTGTATATTATTGTCAACTACGATAATTTTATCATTTTTTATTTTTATTTGTTTCCATAATGAATATATTGTAAAATATATATTTATATTGCATAGTATGTTAAATAAACTAATAAAACCTTAGGATGCAAATTAGAAAAATCTCTTGATTATATAAGGGTTTATTATTTGACAATTTGCTAAATTAAATTTTTTTAATTATTATGAGAAATTTTAAAAAACATGTGTGTGTTTTTTATAAACATTTATACACAAAATTTTATTTTAAACTTCATTACATAAACTAAGAAGAAGTAGACAACTATTATAACCTTTATAAATAATAATAATGACATTATATGACAACAAATATTATAATAAAATATTAATTGAGTATTAAATGGTGAACAAGAATAAGAATAATTTTTTTTATATCGATGAATAAATATATATTGTAAAATTAAAAATTATATTAGTATAACGTGTAAGCAGAATGATATATTAATTAATATATCATCGTTATGACTAAAATAAATATCACTGATTGAAAGAAGTGGAAAACTGATGATGCAACCCTATTATTTTTTGCCAAAATATACAAGCCCTATAAAAATGACTCAATTAATATATGTGTCACGTGCATCGCACGGGCTATGCACTAGTTATATTGAAAAAAAGTTAAAAGTATAACGATGAAAAACTATTTGGTTGGAAATTATAAAATAGTAGTTGCTTCATTTTCTTACTTAAAAGAAATTATTACAAATCTAATTTGTAATTATAATTTACATATACTAAACTACAATCTTTAAACACAAAGTTGAAAGAAGAAAACGGAATGACTTTATAATGGTTCATCAATTCTGGCCGTGCAGAATATTGATTTATCATTGAACTTAATCATTATGTTGGTAATTTAATAAAAAAAATGATGAAAAATGTTGATATGTATTTTCTATTATTTTAGTATTTTCTAAATTATTAGTTAATACATTTATTCTCATAATATAAACTCTTATAAATGATCCACTAATTTATTATATCATTATATTTAGTCCATCTGGTCTTTAAATCACAAATGAAGCAATACTTATTATTTTGATCGTTAAATTAGATGACATTACAATAATCCAACATGACATGATAGTCTTTACATAACATGATCATAAGTGTGTTTGTTTACAAATAAATCCACTGAAAATAGTCTCTTTTTTTTTTATAACAAGAGTTAATTTGAAAAAAAAAAGTGATATGATTAGTTGTTAGTGAGATTTTTAATTTATATTAAAATTATATTTATACTAAAATAGTTACAGTTGATTTGATGTGAAAGAGAGAGATGATATGAAGTGATGGTTAGTTAAAATTTATGTGTGTGGATGAATATTGAATTAAAGTAAATGAGATCTGTAAATAAAAATTCCAACGGATATTACATATTCCAACGAAAATTCCTACACTAAAAAAGCGCTGAAAAAATAGTCGGTTGAATCATCAAATTCCATCTAATATTTTAATGGAAAACTTATTCCAATGGAATATTTTCGTTGAAAATCCCGTTGGAATCATCCAACGGAAACAATTCAATTGGAATATTCGTTGAAATTTCCATTGAAATATATTACCGTAGGATTTTCAATTGGGATATAACATTTTTTTTATAGTAGTAGTTTATCTAAGAATGAAAATAATGACTAAATCTAATAATTTAAAAAGTTATTCGATCATTTATAAAAACTTTACGTCTTTTACATCTAACTCATTAACTACTAATATAAAATTAAGAAAGTAATAAAAAATTATATAATCTTTCCACGTCAGTATTTTACGTCGTCTATAATTAGAAAACTAATATAATAAACATTTACTAAAAATCATTTAGTAAATTGTACTAAAAATTATTTCTATTTAAAATCATTTAGTTATTAGATAAATAATATTTTTATTTTACTATGTTAATTTAATATTTTTATTTATTTTAATTTACTATTTTATAATAAGTTAATTTATTTTACATTAATATTTTTATATTTTATTATTTTATATTATATTTTTTATGTTATTTTAACTAGTTTACTTTAATTTTATTCATTTTCTAATTTAATATTATTATTATTATACATTTACAATTTATATTATTAATTTTATTTTAATAAATAAAATTGTTAATTTATTTAATTTTAATTCCTGCTACTATAATTACTTTTATCTTACTTTATTATAATTTATTTTTCATTATTTTTATATTAATTTAATTTATTTCGTGTTATTATTATTATTATATTATTATTATTATTATTGTTATGATTATTTAATATATATTAAATGTACCTACTATATTAATTTATTGTTTTTATTTTTAAATCTAATTTTTTTTATTATTATATATTTCCAAATTTATATTAATTTTAATTTTATAATAGAAATATATAATTTATTTAATTTCAATTCATGCTACTATATTAAGTTCTATCATACTGTATTTTTTACATTATTTTTATTCTCAAACTCTTATTATTATTATTATTATTATTATTATAATTATTATTATTATTATTATTGTTGTTGTTGTTGTTATTATTATTATTATTAGTATTTAATTTGTTTTAAATTTACCTATTATATTTTTATTTTACTTTATTAATTCGTTTAGAGTTGATATAATAAATGTAGTTGTGTACAATTCTTACACAAGAATCTATATGACCCATTGGTTTAGTGGGCAAGCTTACCTTCTTGAGACCCAGGTTCGATTCCTACAATTGGCAAAAATTTTAGTTTGTTCAATAAAGCACATGAGGGTATAAAGGTAATTTATTAATTATTTAAAATTAAAAAAAATGTAAAACTTGCGCAGGTATAGAAGGTGTTGTGCACGCACCAAAAAATGTAAAACTTGCGCAGGTATAGAAGGTGTTGTACACGCACTGTTAAGTTGGACGGAATTGGTGAATCGTGCAACAACTACTTAAATACAAGGGGGTGTCATGCATTTTTTAAAACACAGGGTAGAAGCGCGCCTATTTCGTATAACACAGGGGGGTTTGGCGTAATTTACCCTTAGGTCCTATAATTGTCGATTTCATCAATTTTTGTCCTTTTTTATCCGCACCCTGGATTAAAAAGTGACGTGGCATGAAAAAAGGACCAAAACTTATGAAATCGACAAATTATAGGACCAAAATTGACGTGCCACGTAGATCATAATCACGCCATGTAACATTAAAAAACTGACATGTCATGTCACGTCACTTTTTAATCCAGGGTGCGGATAAAAAGGACCAAAATTGATGAAATCGACAAATTATAGGACCTAAATTGAAAGTGGTCAATATCGGGGTGGTTTTTTGGACAGTGGCCAAGTTATAGGACCAATTTTAAAATTTTGCCTTTGTTAGATGATATTTACTTAATGAAGAAAACGACAAACAGATTTGTGCACTTAGAGTTTTTTGAAGTTAGAGATTGGCCTGTTTTGGACTCATCATGTGTTTATGAACAAGCAAATTGCAGCATAGACCAACAAGCAAATTGCAGCATAGACCACCGTATATACGAGCAGTCGACCAATTGGTGACTGAAGATTTTTTTTTTAATTGTTGGATTGATTATTTATTGATCCAATGTTTAAAAAGATAAATTACTCTACAAGTTGAAATCAAAGATAGATAGATATAGGCTGTCTTTGTCATATGTCACAGTTAAAAGCATCTCATGACTTTCATGAAAAATAGAGAACAAGAAATGACAATGATAAAAAAACCTGTCATTGATCTAAAAATGTCTATCTTTCATTAATTGAGGCTACTGCACTGACATTACCTTATATAAGCTACTTCTCACGTGCTGAAATACAACATGCTCTCTTTCTAGCCCTTGCTTGACTACAAGACAAAGAACACTCCTCCTTTGTGTTGTTTACAGCTTGCATGGGACCATGCAGTGAGTCATTCTCCAAATCAACTTCTCTCTTGATTGTTTTGTTGACTTCCTTAATCATATTGGTCTCGATAACAGTCGCTTCAACAATTCCCAGTTATTTGGAGGGAGTTAATACAACAACAATAATATATTACTAGTAATTAGTTGATATTAGTCAATTATTTCCAACAAAAATATTTAGTTCATACATTTTTTATTTTTTTTTGAAATATAATGTCTTCAAATTAATTAGTAGACATTTCGTAAGCTTCACATGATATGTTGTAGAAAGTTTCAAATTCATTTACTACCACATCATATTATGTCAACCTCTATCATATGTCATACAATTATGCACAATTTTAGTTCCCTACAATTAAAATAATAAACTGCATTGAAGCTATTATTGCATTACATTATTAAACATTCAATGCCTAGAAATATATATAAACAACCAATATGATAGTTTTCAAAATGATTTTAGTGCTATTTAGTCCTACCAGTCTAATTAATTAACACCCAATATATAAAAATGTTTATTTACAACTTCCGTTTGAATTCCTTGTCACAATACAAACATTGTGAACCAACTTTACAAATCTTTAATACTAGGAGGCAATCGGCCGTGGTGGTCCATGCTAATTGTTTTATATTATTGCCTTAATGTATTTCAATTCATTCCTCCACAGATAAAATATATATATATATATATATATATATATATATATATAGATCTTTCTCAATAGACAAAATAATTACAAAAATTTTGGCTGAAAGAATGAGAACTTGTTTGGATGTCTGTATTAGTCAATCACAAGCTGCATTCATTCCAGTTAGACAATTAGTGACAATGTGATAATTGCTCAAGAATGTTTTCATTTCCTCAATAGACACAGGTCTGGGGGTAACTGCTTTATGGCTTTGAAGCTGGATATGCTCAAAGCATATAATAGGGTGGAGTGGGGGTGTATTTGTAGTACAATGGTGAAAATGGGTTTTGACAAGGAATTTGTGAAATGGGTGATGATCTGTGTCTCCTCTCCTACATTCTCTTTTTTAGTGAATGGCAAAACAGCAGGTTATGTCAATCCTTCGAGGGGAATTAGACAAGGAGACCCAATATCTTCTTATCTTTTTCTTATTGTTTCTGAAGTTTTCTCCTCTCTACTAAAAGGAGCAGCTGACAATGGCAGGTTCAAAGGTTTAAGAATTGCAAGAGAGGGGCCAAATCTGACTCATTTGCTATTTGCAGATGATTCAATTGTCTTCTGCAAGGCTAAAATTGAGCAAGTGAGAAATTTATTGAAATTGTTGTCTATTTATTAGAGTTTCTCAGGGCAAAAAGTTAATCTTGCTAAGTCCACCGTGTTTTTTAGTAGAAATACCTCTGAACAGTTAAAGGGTAGAATTTGCTCACTGCTTACTGGAATTCAAGCACACAACTCCACAAAATACTTAGGAATTCCCTTGGGCATAAGGAAGTCTAAGAAGGAGACATTTGACTATGTTGTTCAAGCAGTTAGAAGCAGACTATCTAGTTGGAGCAGATATCTTTCTACAGCAGGAAAAGAAGTCCTTATAAAAGATGTCATCAATGCCTTACAAGTATTCTCAATGTCATGTTTCAAGCTACCCTTGGGTATTTGTGATGAACTCAGTAGGATTACTGCTGGTTTTTGGTGGAGTAAAGGAAAAGGACAAGAAAAAGGCCTGCACTGGAAGAAGTGGAGCAACATCACTATTCCTACAGCTAATGGAGGATTGGGCTTTGAAGACTATAAATTCTTCAATGAAGCAATGCTGATCAAGCAACTCTAGAGAGTCACTACTATGCCTGAGCTGTTAATGAGTAAAGTCATCAAAAGCAGATATTTTCCCTCCTCTTCTATTTTTGATGTGAAAAAAGGCCAATCAGGATCTTGGATGTGGAATAGCTGGGTTGACATGATTCCTTTATTTGCTAGTGGTTTATCCAGAGAAGTTCATGATGGCAGACAAACCAAAATTCTTGATCATAGCTGGGTGCCTAGTCTAAAACATAAGTGTCCCACTCTTAATTCATCTGCCAATTTTCCAGGAATTTGATCTCAGTGATCTGATTGATGACACTAAGAAGGATTGGAATGATAAAATCCTAAGGGAGCTATTTTTTGATAGTGACAGAACTGCAATTCAGAAGATCACTTCTTTAGATCCCACTATACCAGATGTCTTGAAATGGTCTTATGATACTAAGGGGCAGTTTTCAGTGGCTAATGCTTACTCTCAGTTGATGAAAATCAAAACTCTGCAAATTATAGAGGCTGAGAGTAGTAGAGATGCTGGAATGATGCTTATAGTCAGAAGCAGGACTTGGAAACTGAAGGTGAAAGGCAAGGTAAAACATTTTTTGTGGAAATGTTAAAATGATGTTTTGCCTGTTGGACTGAGAGGGGCATGGAGGTTGACTGCATGTGCAGGATGTATGGTGAGGATTTGGAAACAATAGAAAACTTGCTAATTAATTGTAGCAGAGCTAGGAGAGTCTAGAAATTGACTCCACTGGTTGTGGTGGAACCATGTGTGTTCAGTGGACAAATCCGAGGTGGCCGGAAAGAGAATTCAGCTTTCTACTTACATATTGTGGTGGCTTTGGCGTTCTCAGAATTTGTGGCTGTTTGAGAAGACTTGGATGCTGGAGGAAGTCATAGCTAAAGGGGCTTGGAGAGAATGGCAGGAGTGAGCTAATGTACTTCATTAGGATCTATTTTCTTTTGGCTGTTTTGTTTCAGTTTAGACTTCTAGTGGCAAGTTGTGTTTGTTTCTTTTGGTTGCTTTTCTTCTAGTTTGGTTCTACAGTTTTTGTTTAGGTCTTGAGTTGTGAGGTATTCGGGTAAGGTCTCGGTGGTTGCATCCCCGCCTTAGTCATTGTATTTTATTTGTATCTCTATACCACTTTCTTAAGTGGGTCTCCCATGGTTGTGTTCTTGTTTAGACTTTTTGGATTTTATCCGTTTT
>BKCP01007627.1:15425-29946 GCA_008636005.1 Striga asiatica | reverse complement strand
ACCGTAGAACTCAAAAATCTTTTCGTCTTCAACGTAAATCAAAAATCCCCAATTCCACTGAAAATGAAAAATCTTCTGACACCGACTTCGAAGATGAAATTCAACCCGAAGACGTCGATAGCGAGGGTTTGGAGAGCGACGAAGAATCCCCGATCGAGAATGTCAAGAAAACAATCAACAAAAGGCAAAAACAACAGAAAGATGCAGTTCAGAAGAACAAGAAAAAGAGAAAAACTAACACCGGCGTCCCAAGTGGTATCCAACATGTTCAGAAACAGATAGTGTATAAGGTAAATTTTCGTCTACATTCCATTTTTTTCATTATTATTTCTCATCTGAAAGATTATTAATTTTTTTATTGATTTTGTTTATTGATTATCAACTATATCCTTTTGTCAGTTTAATGTGTGTATGTCAATGAATAAATCGTCATGGGTACCTCTGATTTTTGTTTGACTAAGCATGTTATGTAGTCCTATGTAGTCCCAGAGTTTAATAATCTTACCCCTGTGCACTAACAGGGGTATATAGGAATTAGATTCATATGTATATAACCGGTGAATCAAATGACTGTATTTTTTTACAATTTTTCATTGTGAAATGATATAAATCACTTGGGTTAATGTGTATATTCCAAGTAAATAACACTGTTGCTCCTTTTCACTCTTCCAATTTGGTTTTGCATATCTGCATCATTTGCTCACATAACTTAGAGTATGGTATTTTTTTCTAGCCAACTATCCATGTTAATGTGCAAGTACTTATAAATTATATGGTATAGCTAAGTTACCTGTTCATTTTCAAGTAATTTTAGTGAGTACTATTGTATTTTTTTAAGTACTATTGCATCATTTCCTTCAATATTTATCTTATATTTTGTTCTGTAATATACCACATATATACCATGCTCCTTTGAAAACAACACTGTTCTGTAATATACCACAAGTATATTAGTATCCAAGTAAATTACATTGTTGCTCCTTTTCACTCTTCCTAATTGGTTTTGCATATCTGCATCATTTGCTTATCATGACATATATAATAAATAATGGCCAACTGGTGCTCTTTTATATCTTAAGTATATGGTCTGGTTTATCTTCCTTTACATGTCATGATAAGTATCTGGTGTAAATATACTATGAATATAACAAATATATAATCATACAGGTATATAAACATGATGTGTACATTAATCATACTGTAGGTTATAATATGGTTATATAAATTATAAATAAACTCGAGTCAAGTATGTTATCTGGGTATATATATCACATATATACTCAGTCAAGTATAATAATAAATTAGGTATGATTAATCAAGTATATTAATCAATCAGGTATGATAAGTATATTAATCAATCAGCTATCTTCCTAAGTTGGTATATTACTCAGGTTTATGGTATATATATAACAGAAATATACCAAGTATTTTTTCCAATACTGTAAGTGTTAACATATAGTAATTTATGATATGTATGATAGCTATAAGGTATATATATAACAGAAATATACCAAGTATATAATCAATACTTTAAGTGTTAACATATTGTAATTTATGATATGTATGATAGGTATATGGTATATATATAACAGAAATATACCAAGTATATAATCAATACTTTAAGTGTTAACATATTGTAATTTATGATATGGTCCTATATTATAAGTTACAATCAATACTGTAAGTTGTATCATATTGTATCATATTTGTAAGTTATAATCATGTATATCAAAAACCATATTGTTTTCTTTTCATTATTTTCAGGAATGGGAACTGCTAATCCCGCACCCCAGGGATATAAACGTGAAGGTGCAAAACAGTAACGATAACAGCAAGGAAAAATGCACGATAAGTGACATCAAGAAGATGCTTACCAAGGAACAATTGGAAGCTTTTAGGATGTCAGCCTTTGGGAAGTTCTTGGATCTCCCACACTGCATTATACAGAACCAACTCATCAACTATATACTCCTACGCGAGGTTCATCAGAGCAGGACTGATGAAATTTGGTTCGATTTCGGAGGGAAATTCCTCCGATTTGGGATAGAGGAATTTGCTGTCGTGACTGGTTTGAAGTGCACTGGACATAGTAAAAAATTGAATATTCCAAAGATTGCCGGTGGTCTGCACGACAAGTATTTTGATGTTGTGGAGTTAAGCAGGAGTCACATCAGGTGGCAGTTTTTGAAAAAATTGTGGGCGAATGATGAAGATGCAGTGAAATTTGCTAAGTTGCATTTGTTAGCAAATTTCCTCATGGGCTCTCAAGATGCTCTTCGCATAGATCGCTGTTTTGTCGACATGATTGACAGTCCTGAATGTGATGATTACTCGTGGGGAACCGCTGTGTTTCAGTTTACCCTACACTACCTGAAAAAATCAATCCAAACCAGAGAGCAGCTGCACATATCTGACAAGGATGATGGAAGCAACTTGTACCGGTGCTATGGTCTGATATTGGCTCTTCAGACATGGTTCTATGAGGTTTGCGACACGGCTGAGGGTGTAGTCGCAACCTACGTGGGTGTAAACAATATCCCGAGGATAATCAAGTGGGAAGTTCGGGAACCCTGTACTCGAAGTTTTGTGCAGAGAACGTTTTCTAATCTTGATCAATCTAAGGTAAAAAAAGATATTGTTCTTTACATATTCCTACATCAATCGCACTAACTAATTATTTTTCTTCTTTATTGTGCACAGTTCAATAACATAGTACCCACCGAAGCTGAGAAACAGACTCTTCTATTGGACTCATTCTTCAGAAAAAAAAAATGAGTTCACTCGGAAAAATATTCCGCCAACTGCCGCCACAGCACAACTTACCACTGATGATGATGATGTCATAAGCCGTCTCAACACACTTACTGCCGAAGTCCAGAGTCTGAAGGAGGCCTTCAACGACTTCTCCAAACGGGTTTTTGCCGAATTTGATTTATTCAAAGAAAAATTCCTTGTAAGTCATTTCTTCAGGTTCATTGCTTTTGTTTTTTAGCATATATTTGTTGCATATAACTCTACATATATATATACATATAGGGTAAGACTCTTGCTGCATACAACTCTATATAGATATACATATGGTCACACTCTTGCTGCATTCTACTCTCTATATATTTGCTTTTGGATTTCTGATTGAAAGTATGGTACAACATTGATCGTCTCATTTAATATCCTTTATTACTTGATATGCTGCATGTCCACTTCAAACCATAATGGGATGCAGGTTCCTCAATGGACAAAATATTAGTGATTATATAACTTAATAGTACGGTATATTTTCCAGGTACATATCCATGTTAATGTTCAAGTTCTTTCTTGTGAATATTATGGTATAACTAAGTTACCTTTTCATTTTGCAAGTACATATTGTTCCTGTGCAAGTATTTTTTTTTTTTTAAATTGTATGTGCTCATATAATATGTGGTCACATATACCACACATATAAACTATGTACATATCACTTTTCTGGTATATCTATCTTATATTGGATTCCCTAATATACCATATATATATCATGTAAATGTGATAGTATATTTTTAAGTATTTTAAAAGTTTTTTAATAATATGTGCTCATATATTATGTGGTCAGATTTACCACACATATAAACCTACTAGATAGCACTTTCTGGTATATTTATTTTATATTGCTAACTGTAATATACCACATATATACCATTTACATGTGAAAATATATTTTAAAGTATTTTTAATGTTTTTCTATAATATGTGCTCAGTTAATAAGTGGTCACATATACCACACATATAAACTGAGTAGATATCACTTCCTGGTATATCTATCTTATATTGGGTTATGTAATATACCACCTATATACCAAGTACATATAAAAATATATTTTTAATTGTGTACAGAATGCTTTCAGATTAGTATGTTTTCAGATAATATGTGGTCACAAATACCTCACTTAAATTCTGTTAAAGTATGAAAACTATGATGGACATATAGTTGTTGAACTTAAATTCTGTTATATCTATCTTACAAAAAGATTTTTTTAAGTGACTGTTCCTGTACATCTTATATACAAATGTTTTTTTTTTTAATATCTGAACACATTAACATATAATATTTATTATCACGCAATATGTATTGTCGTCTCAACACATTAAGATTATAACACAGGGTGGTTCAAGTAAAGAGCAACACGGTGATAAAGGGAAGACAAGTGAAGTTCGTATTGGAGCTGAAATGCCAGATGATACTACTCACACATCAACCGGAAAAGAGACGGTTTAATATTCTCCAAATATATTTTTTATTGTCTACATCTCATTTGTAATGTTATTTTATAACCGATGATAGTAACCATTAGATTAACATTATTCAGCAACAATTTTTGTAATGTTTTTTTGTTTATATGTTTTGTAGCCTTTCCAGATGCCATCTAATGTGAATGTTCAGACAACAAACGAGGTTGAAATTTAATTGTTTTTTTGTTCTACCTATACCATTAATTATATAATTAATGAGATATATTCTTGGGTTGTAGCTGTCCTAACATATCTTTTTTAATTGCAGATCCCAGTCAAATCTCCTGTAAGAACATTGAGAACCAAAGCAGAAGCACTAATGAAGAGCGCAGCCGACAAAGTGAGCATATCTTCTTTTTTGCAACATCCAGTCTTGATTCTGTAAATTTCCTATGTTTAATTACTATTATTCTATTAATTTTTTTTTTGGGGGTTTGTTTAGTTTGTGCCAGTTCCAACTCAGCCCAACCCCAGTACCCAATTACCCAACAACGTTGTCGACGACGATGACAACTTCCCCCTGATCAACACCCAATTCATAGAGGAGGTTGAGAGGATTGCCCAAGAGAAGTTAAATGAAAAGTTATACGAAGTACCAAAGGGAAAGGAACCGGTAAATACATATGTTGTATTGAAGTATATGTTAACCATATACCTATATATACAGTATTCTAGATTTGGGATTTATATATATATTGGAATTAATTCCACTACTTGTTTATGTGATCTACACATATGCAGAGAGGTTTCAATTACGAGCCACACCCCATATTTGGTTATGCAGTGAACGGATCTCAGCCATCGTTCGATGCTATAACTGCTGCTCTACCAGCAACACCACCGTCAAAGAAGGATATTCAAGCACCGCAAAATAACGTAATGCAAATCACTTTTAAATTGTATTATTTTTGCACTAATATAAATCATTTTCTAGGTGTAATAATAATATATTGTTTTATACACAACTCTTTTTTACTACATTTCAGGCTGTTCAGCAAACTGAGGCAGGGGAAGGAGAACCCATAAAGGAACAAGGGTGCAATTCTTTAGTTGTCTACAGACCCGCGGAAGACGAACTGAGGCGAACCAAGAGGCTCAAGAAGAAACCGGAGAGCCGAATTAGACTTCAAAAATCTTGTCCATTCGACGTCGGTTTTATGATAAATCAAACTGGGGAAGTGGACATGAAACCGTTCAGAGATTGGATTGAAGAAGGTTTGCTCAAGTCGGCACCTCGCAGAGACGGAAATGGGTACTACTGATTTTGTTACTAGCTATATTACAATACCATACATATACCTGATACAATTCTTTTCGTTGTCAGCTTTAATTACTACAAGGTCAGGAGCAAAACTTTGCCAGTACCTTTTGATTTTAATGTGTTTACTGCGACGGACAAGAATTGGTTTTACCACATCCACGAGATAGGATGCTTGCTTGACAGCAGCGTAAGTAGCACTTTATACAACACTTCTTTGTTTTTTATTTGTTTCATATTTTTAATTTACAATACAATCAAGGTCATTTCAATTGGGTATAAATGTCAGTTATCCCCCATCTCAAGTAGATTGCTTGTCTTTTGTAAAATATAAAAGATGATCCATTTTATATGTAGACAAGTTTTGTATAAAGTTTGTTAATAGCACATATAAACCACCTAACTGTTACTGAACATATAAATCCTCATATGTGTTGCTGAACATATAATTCCTCAGTTTTTGGTATTTTGTTGATCTCTTGTAATATGTAATTACTATATAAGCTTATTTGTAGTATGTACTGCTATAATATGTGGTCAATTATACCACAAATATAACCTGAATATATATCATTCATCTGGGATTTCTATCCTATATTCAATTCTGTAATATACCACAAATATACCATGTTCCTGTGAAAAGTAATAATTTTGTAGTGTAAAGTCTGTGGTCAGATTCTATCTGATTCTTACATATAACAAGTTCCATTAATATACCACATATATACCGTGTTCCTGTGACATTTGTTTTATATAAATTCTCCAGCACATGGATGTCTTGTTCTATTACCTAAGGAAGCTTGGATTTTACGCTAAATCAACCCCAGTCGCGTTTACAACGACTGATGTGTTGTTCGACCAACACATAAAGTCGTTGTACGGATTGTTTGTGTCTCAGTCGCGTAACCAGTCTGTCTGCAATGTCGATGACATGATTGTCGACTACATGTTGGGGTATAAGATTATATGTGGTCGCCCTTGGTCCAAGGTTGATCATGTCATATTTCCGATTCATTTGGAAATTAATGCGATCGGACATTGGATTATGGGACGCCTATCTTTGGATGATATGAAACTTCACATATACAATTCCATTCGCACGGATGATTGCGATTCCCTTGTCATGGAGAACGTGAAGGCATATGTCGAGATTATCCCGATTTTCCTTGCTTTGGTGAAGTTCTCGAGGAAAGGAGTGGCCTGCAATGGCCGCATCGAGGTGGTTATGGTTGACGATCTCCCCCAGCAGCTCAACAGGTACATTATATTCTGTTATATATACGTTATTTTTTCCACCCATATTTTCTGACGTACAGGTAAATGCTATAATCATTTACATATGGAATATTTTCTGGTAAAGTAATGTTCAAGGACAACATATATGAATTTTATAGTTGAAATTGCAATTATTTTTTCTACCTGTTTTACTTATTTATTCTAATTATTGTTATTCTTTGTTAATCACTTATACCTGTGTTATACTTTTTTATATTATCGTCAGTGATTGTGGGGTATTTGTTGCATCGTACGCCGAACATTTCATTGCGGGTCACGACATTGACAACGACAAGTTCGATGTCACCTCTTCCAGGGAGAGATACGCATATTTGCTCTACACTCATGGCCGAATGAAGCAAACTAATCGATGCGACAGTGACGACGAATCCCCTGGTAGTGCCCCCGATGGAGTTCGGTTTAGTCTTTTGAATGTGGGAAAAACAGCGTAGATAATTTTATAAAGTATTTTTTTAATGATTGTTTTTTCTGATGGTTGTGCTGGAATGTGGGGAAAACAATGAACTTACATACCCGTTTATCTAACTTATATTCTGTTATTTATTCCGGTATGTTCTGGTATATTTTTTATGGACAGATTATATTTATCGGGAAAACATTGAACTTATATTCTGGTGATCCTAAAATATATTTTGTTATAATTCCGGTATATTATTTTTTGAGCTTTTATGTTTTGTTTTTTTTCCCTGGTCCACATTGAACAATGTTTTTATGAGCTTCGTTATGAACATACATCACATGAAATTACATTCAGGTATATCCATGTTATATTCTGATATATCCACGATGTAAGTTTGATATATACTATGATATATTAGTTGAATATTAGTTGCATATCCATGTTATATCCCAGTTATATTCTTGTATATCCATAGACTAATTTTGTTATGCAAAACATGAATATATCAATGTTATATTCAGGTATATCCATGTTATATAAATGTTATATTCAGGTATATCCATGTTATATTCTGGTATATGCACGTTGTATGCTTGATATATACTATGCACATTGGTATATTAGTTGTATATTTTCGCAACACATTTTATAATTCGTATATGTTATTGATGTGCATTGTACAGCCAATGTGCATGCTGCTTTCAAATACATGAAATAAAAACAAGAAAAAATAAGAAGTTATGGTAGTAAGGAACAAACAACTCAAAAACCATCAATTACTTTACACGTCAATGGTAATGATTTTCATCGTATTGGATTACGATAAGTTTTCACATTGTGCTCTTTCTCGTGACATTTGCTGCATCTATTCTTTGATCTATGCTCCCAACCCGACTTGAATCGTTGTTTGCGTGGTCTACCTGGCCTCACTCTTGCATCTGGAGGATTCACCAATCTTTCGACAGACGGTTCATTAAATATGAAGGCTTGATTACCTTCTATTGGTATCACAGCATCTTCATAAGTTGCCAGCAAAGAGGAGTTTAAGTAATACGCAGAACAGAATGGGACTGGATCCAGGTGGAGTGACTTGATCACACGTATAGCGTGCGGGCAAGGCAGTTCGTCAACTTGAAAGTGGTGGCATGTGCAAGTCTTCTCTTCAATGTCTACTATAAATGCCTTACCATCAGCCATCACTTTATACACTTTGTCACTGGCTTTCTGTACCTGTTAAACAATTTAGTATATAAAGAGTATATTACAGTATTTTTTAGGTATATTATAACTATTTACTAGTAGCTATATAGTGTATAATAGGAATACAATTAAAAATTATAAATAATAACACTCACTGAGTGTCTTGCTGCCATTTGGTAATTCATTTCCAACCACCTATGTGGCTTCTTTGCAAGAGGAGTAAAAGTGGCCTTTGCCTCATCTTTGTTTGCCACATTCCACCGTTGTTGCATATCTCTAAGCGCCTCCAGTAGTGGAGTTATCGGCAGATCACGGACGGCTCGTATGGCAGCATTTACTGACTCAGCAGCGTTAGATGTCATGGTAAAATATCTATTATTTGGACAATGAACTCTTGCCCACTTGTGAAATCCAATTTCTTCTAGATATGGTACCACATTTGGATTCAGCTTATTAATCTGTGCAATATGCTTATTGAATTCCTCTTTCGTATAGGCCCTTGCTGCTGCATAAAACTCCTCCTTTACTGCCTGAGATTCCGTCTTATAACGCATCTTCAATTTGTTTGAGATGTGATAGGTGCACAGACAATGCGCCGCATTAGGGAATACCTAAATAAATTAGATATAACCAAGCAAATTACTGAAATATTATATATCATGAAAAATAATGCCAAACAGTTACCCAAAGTTTAATAATAGCTGGGAACATTTTATATTTCAAAAAATAAATAAATAAAAGAAACAACTGGAGAAGTAATTATATTTTGCAGAATAACTACTTAATTGTTACTAGAAATATACCCTTTCAATACTTAATTTTTGCTAGAAATATAATTGTTTCTAAAAAAATATAATACTTAACTGTGCATTGCCAATATATTATAAATCACGGAAAATAATGCCCACTTGTTACCAAAACTATACTAAACGCTGGGAACATTTTATATTTCAAGAAAAAAAGAATCAATTGGAGAAGAAAGTATATTCCGCAGAATAAATACTAAATTGTTACTAGAAATATAATAGTACCTTTTCTACTGCGTGCCGTATGCTTTCGTGACCATCCGAAACAATGCAAAGACTGTCCCTATCACCAACTACTTCATGCAATTTTGTGAAAAACCAGAGGTAGGACTTGTTATTTTCGGAGTCAACAACACTAAATGCAAGCGATAATATATGAGAATTTGCATCTTGACAAGAGGCTGTCAATAAAATTCCTCCATATACCGACGTCAAAAATGTCCCATCGACAATAACAATTGGCCGACAATGTACCCACCCTTTGACAGATGCACCGAGTGACATGAAAACATACATGAAATTCTTATCCCATGTGGTGCGCATCATCACATTGCTACCCGGGTTTGATGCACGTACCTTACTAAGATATTGATGAGCATAATTGTATGACTCATCAACCTTGCCACGAACTTCATCAACAGCTTTCCGTTTCGACCTCCATGCTTTGTGATATGTCAAGTTTATCCCAAACCGATTTTGCATGTCGTCAATGATATCACCCGGATTATATGCAGTTTTATTGTTTGTGAATTTTGTCTTGATGAAACTACTAACTAGTGTTGATGTCGCCTGTCTCTGATTACTAGTACGGACATCCAAACCACATATATGTCCAGTCCCCACGTCTCTTATCTTAAAAGTGTTTGACCGACCCATACGGGAAGCTTTCACAAACCATGTACACTCGCTCGAGACACACCTGACAAAATATTAAAAGTGTTACATATATCAAAATATAAGTCAAATATTACAGAATATAGTTTAAATATACCAGGATACTAATCATTCGATACACACCTGACATAATATTGTTTTGAGCATGACTTGTCAACCTTGAATTGATACTGATGCTTTAGTGCATGCATGGTCAACATTGTTTGTAACGTTTCCTTGTCCTTTAGTAAGAGACCAGCAACAATACCAGAGTCAAAATTTTCCTCATCATTCAATCGCATTTCAGAACCTGGGTATATGTCAAGTATATTTTCGGTAGATGCTGCCACTTCTACCATATCTGCAGCCACGTTCCTCGCAAACGACATGAAATTTATCGTGCGATCTGATCTATCATGTTGCCTGTCAAGCTCCGGAAAACACAGTGGAGCAATATTTGATTCGCCATTCACACAACCTATATTCACTTCTTCATCAAACGAATTTTCAACGGTACTCCGAGATTTCACCACAACGCACACCGGATATTTTGCATAGTCATCTTCCTTGGACACCAAATATACATAGAAGCTAAGGCTCCTATCGCTGTTTATCGAAATTAGTGGACTACCTTCTTTCAGCTTATATTTTAGATCAAGCACAGATGATTGACGTAATTCGTTGAAGCTGCCTTCTTTCCGAACCAAAATACCAGATAGTTGGTAGTTTACGTAGTCATTCATCACCCATTCACCCCCATGGTGTATGAAAATCATCATATTCGGATCCATCTGGCGAAAAAAAAAAAAAAGAATTCAGTAGCAAAATGATCAAAAAAACGCCAGGTTGTTTTTTCCTGGGCACAGGTTATAACACAAAAAAAAGAAACCCAAAATATACCTCCCTAACTTTTGGCCTGTATGTATTTGTTCTTGATAGGTGTTCGGTTGTTGAGTGATCGCCACAGGATTTTATCCACACCACTCTTTTTTTTAACCTCTTAATGCTTATCTTTGTTCGGAGACAATAAATGAAAAAACGCAAGCTTTTTTATTTTTTTTCCAAAGGATGAAGAACGTCGGTCGGGTGTCTCCGGAAAAATTCTTCTCGCCGGCGTGTTCTCTTTCTTTTTGTACCGTCCGTATCTCAATTCAAATTCAAATGAGATATTATTCCATCTTGATACCCTAAAATTATGCCCTACAAACAAGGGAAGCTGGTACAACTCGTGTAACAGTTATTTAGGTAGGTTTATAATTATATTTTATATTTTAGGCATAAACATAATTAAATTAGCTTTAGTGGTAAGGCAGCAATTAATTCAAAAACGGATAGCATAGGTGAAAATTTCCCTTTTCCTTTTCCCGTAGGGCTCCCAAGCTCAAAGGGCTTGATTTCTTTTGGGCCCACATAATTGCTTTTCAAGCCAAATTCAAATACCCAACATTGGTCCTATTTATCGACATCTCTTAATATTCTTCAAAATCTGAAAATAAATCATAAAATAATCAAAGAAAATGAATTCACTCAAATAATAAATAAGTCAAAAAACATAAACGCGCAAATAAATTAAGTGTATAAAAATATACTATTAAACATACGAAACGCGCACATTTTTTGTCCTATCAGAAGACAAAAAAATAAGCCGAGAACTACGTTTAAAACAAAGGGAGTAATAATCACCAGTTCTCCATACACGTAACACCAAAACAAAGTACATGCAAATGCAAATGGAAAGCTACAGGCAAACACAAAGAACGTATATGAAAACTGCAAAAATCCAGCATCTTCCATTTTAGTGGTCGACAAAGCTATGGTGAACTAAACCTTGGTATGCCATTAACCAGTAATCAACACAATAGGTTTCACCAATTATCCACGATTCTTTTCTTGGCCTAGGTAAAAATAAGCCTCTAAATAAATTAACGCAAGCAAATATATGTGAACCATACCTCCCGAATTAGTGAGATCCCACCATCAGCTGGAACAATGGCAACTTTCTGTAAATGAAAATCATAGTTAAATCAAGCTTCTCCAATCTTGAAAAATTGGGATAAGATTACAAGAAATTCAGACGAAAGTAACCTGAGGCTTCCATCCCATCTCATCCAGGCAATGGAAAGTAGCTTCACTAAAAGCTTGGTTCTGTAAAGCGAATGTTGTTGCTCCACTATTTACCCCTAAATGAACCTGCACACAAAGCATCAACAGAAAATGAAAATGTTAAAACATGAAAATGCATCTAAATAAAGTGAGAGGGTAAAGCTTTGAGGTTCAAAAGTGAAAAAAATTTGTAATCATGAAAGTCTGAAATTGATGGTGGTATCTATAGAATTTATATGCAGATAATGCTCTGAACTTGTTAAGTGCCAACAAAAAATGGGATTCCCTTGAACAAAGTTTACAAGACCCAGGTACGAAAGATAAAGTTGCCCATCAATGTGTGGAAAATTCAGTTATACAATGAAGAATGCGATGAAGAAAGTTAAAGATATAGGATATAGAACAGTTGAAATTGAAAGTGAATGTGTTTTTTCTTCACCACTCAACAAATCCACCACCCAACAAAATCATCATCACCAACAAAGATATCGCTTAGGCTGAGACTCACGAGGCAGGTTACAATGTAAAGCAGAGCGAATCCACCGAAACCAGGATGTCTTTTAAATAAATGCGTGGGTAGTTTAGTTTGTTAGGTTAATGAAATGCGTTTAAATAGTATCTTTATATATTAAACTAGTTAAACAATAGAACAGTTCCTTTGTAGTCTAGGTGGTTAGGATACTCGACTATCACCTGATTGACCCGTGTCAATTCCCGGCAACGGAATTATAAGTTTTAATTTTTCATTTTCTGTTTCATTTTATATTTATTTACCAAAGATTGCATGAATACACCTTTCTGGAAGTTGTACGTACAACACATCTTTTTCCTGATAACAATAAAGAAAGCGTAGTACATACCACGTGATTACTAAATTCAGAATCTGAACATCGGATAGAAATACACGTTTAGTATGCGAACTTCTAACTCTAAGCATATGACTCAAACATTTGAGATCTAGAAGTGTTCATGTAATGAAACAGTCATGCTCTTTTAATAATTCTCTGTACTATGGCCAGTAATAACATAAACAGCATGAACAAATTATACAACTACACAAGAATAAGAATAATGTCCAGGTTCATTTTTGGTGGTTTAATCAGCCAGGCTTTGAAAATTAATCAATCAATCCAAGATTCGATGCACGCATTCCCAAGTAATATGATTCTTCATTCCTACTGTTTATTAAATCAAGTGAACTTCCAGCTGTTAAATGTCTTTTAAGGTTATCGTGTTGGTTATGATCCTTCTGCTTCACCATTTGAATTCCTGAAACAACATAAACACAGTAATTTTAGAGCAATATAAGAATATCCAGATGCCATAAAAATGTAAATTCATCTAGTTCATAGTTGGTTTGGACTTTTACTTTGACAATTGCCTGGAGTCGAGCTGCATTGTCACTGGACCATCGTTAACCAAGTTGACCTTCAATTCAGGTGTAAAAAGTAAAATTAGGGAAAAAAAGAGAGGTAGAGAGGATAAAATATACGAATTTGAGGTGTTGTCTAAAATTCTTCCCACTAATGAAGCGTACAAGTGAAAAGAAAACTAAAAGGCACAAAAGTTGCGAAGTCTCACTTTCATCATTGCTCCAAACACACCATCTGCACAGAAACATCAATTAGAGTTAAGTATTCACGCATGAGAATATGATCTTATGACATGTATTTGGCTTGGAGAAACTGCACCCCAGTGACCCAATTGATTTACCAACTCGTAAATAAGAAGCCACATTGTATATTAACTACTTGCAGTAGCTAATTTATTCAATAGGTGAACATAAGGCTTTGCTTGGTTAGGGGGTGATTGGATATGAATTCAACTGGTAAAAAATTAAGTTTTTTTTAACTATAGTTAAGTTTGAAAAAATGTGGTATGGTTAGTTGTTAGTGGATATATTAAAATAATATTTAAAGTAAAATAATTAAAATTGATTTGATGTAATAGTAGGAGAAAATGATTGGAAGTGATAGTTAGTTAAAATTATGTGAGTAGATGAATAGTGAATTAAAGTTGATGTAATGTGTAAGAATGATTGGTTGATATTATTTAATTATATTGATAATATTGGAGATAGTGAAGTTGAGTTATATTTGAGTTTTGATTGATTTTTTACTTCGCCCCTTGGTGACCGGAGGGTCATTTCAGGAGGAATTTTCAGAAAATAGTGTGCACTTGTAATTATGAAAAAAAAAAGAAAAAAAAATAAGTTTTGGTTGATATTATTTAATTACATTGATAATATTGGAGATAGTGAAGTTGAGTTAAAGTTGAGTTAAATTTGAATTTTGATTGATTTTTTACTTTGCCCCCTTA
>BKCP01007626.1:2265142-2289413 GCA_008636005.1 Striga asiatica | reverse complement strand
GATGCTTGAAACAATATTAAGATAATGAGACACTTCTAATACAAATTACAAATATTGGCAGCTACACTAGTAAACAACATCACGTGTTGTTCTCACAAACTGCTCACAAGTCTATTAAGAATCGAGCAGACTATTTGCTCTTCATAAGTATTGCATAAACTTCAATACATAATTGAGATGTCAAAAATAAAATTAAGAGAAGCAATGATGATTTTATATAATGAAAAACAAATAAAAAAATGTGGTATGTGGGATAGAAACAAAGTTATGTGCTTCTAGAGCAACATCCCTACCAACCTGAAATAAACACTGTAGTCCATTACTTAGGCGCCCTCACCCACCCCAATGACACTAATGCATCATTATATCAATTAATAAAGATATCTTAACAAAATTAATCTTTTCTTGTCTTTATTACTGTGACTTATGAAAAAAATATGTAAATACAAAGTATGTATTCATATGCAGATTCAATGGGAGCAAAGAAAGTCAAGAAAAGCAAATCATCGGATGACTTGAAAAGAGCAAGAGGAAAAATCCTTCAATGATGTTGCGATATAATCAAAAAGCTCCTGGAAATGGAAATTTAATGAAATATTAATCAATTATATTTTTTAGTCCAGGAAGTGCCACATCTGAGAAGCCAAAATGCACAAGAATCAGCTACCTCACTTGTGCCGGTCATCAAATTTGAGGGATGAGCTGTCGTTCGACATCATGAATTATGGTAGTTGACCTTTGGCCACCTAACTTTACTCGCAAGGCCCGGAAATCGGTACCGCCGAGATCTAGAGCATAATAAATCCCCTTTTCGTTCCTGGAACAGCATGTTTGCTACAATCGGTAAAGAGATAATACTTGGAATCTGATAAAGAATCTAAAAGTCTCGCTACATTGAACAAAAATTTCTGAAAACGTAAAAGAATAAGCAACACAGATATGGAAACTGATCCTGAATTACAAGTCCAGAATCTCAAAGCATTTACACAATCATGGTTACCAGCTGAATCATACGAATCCAAGTATATCATAACAACTCAAAGCAACACATTCGATCTATGAGTAACAACTTGTGGTAATTGGATAACTACATATTTTTGTCACGGCAGAGTATCTAATAATCAAGAAGACGATATTGCTTGCCATTGAAAAAACACACAGAAACTCGGGACAGCAATTCAAAAGAAGATAACACCAAATTTGACTAGTACTCATACATAAAATGTAGACTAAACAACCTGTAATCTTGATAATGATTATCTAAAGTTATAATGAAAAAAGTAATCGCATGGAAGGAAGGTGGAAAGACGGGAAAACACAACAAATATTATCATTAATGCGACACCTCATTTTCGGCGATTGGAAAACACGCCAATTACACCAAGGCAGTAAATTAATTAATATTTATAAATTAAAATTATTCATTAAATAATTTTTATAAATTACAAATATAGAATCAATATATAATACATTTACATATTTACTTATATAAATTTATGAAAAATGTTATAAGAAATTTAAATTATGTAAAATTAAATAAAAAATGTCTACTTAAAATTAGTACGCAACTCGTAGGGTGCTCGTAAATGATAATAAATTGCATTATATTCATTTCAAAATAAGTGTTATTTTAAAAAATTCTATTCTGAAATTCGATTTGACTACAATGTGATTCTATAATTTATTATCACTTACGAGCACCCTACGAGTTGTGTACTAATGTTGATTGGGTATATACTCAGTGATTTTAATGTGCCATGAGCTCTACAGTTTCAGAGTTAATGTGGATTGGGTATATACTCAGTGATTTTAAGGTACTGGTTGCTTGTCATGTTCCATTAAGGTGTGAAACAGTGTGCTGTTTCTTGGTTGATTTTAAGGACTGAAACAGTGTGCTGTTTCTTGGTTTTCCAGGAAATTAGTGATCCTCTTAAGAAAATGCAGAATCCAGTGACAGATCTTCTTGTGTCTTTACAAGATGCTCAATCCGCATCACAACATGCACTAAGTACAAAATGGCCGTTATGAGGAAATAAAGTCCATGAGAGGATGTCCCTTTAAAATATCTTAGGACATGCATGGCAGCATCCCTCAGCTGCTGGACTGCATAAGTGATGTCAGGCCTAGTGGGGTTGAGATATAGAAGTCTGCCAATATCTCTTCTATATTGATCTGGCTGAGATATGTAGGGCCGCCTTGTTATCACACCTTAATGGAACATGACAAGCAACCAGTACCTTAAAATCACTGAGTATATACCCAATCCACATTAACTCTGAAACTGTAGAGCTCATGGCACATTAAAATCACTGAGTATATACCCAATCCAAATTAGTACACAACTCGTAGGATGCTCGTAAGTGATAATAAATTATAGAATCACATTGTAGTCAAATCGAATTTCTGAATAAAATTTTTTAAACTAACACTTATTTTGAAATGAATATAATGCAATTTATTATCATTTACGAGCACCCTACGAGTTGCGTACTAATTTTAAGTAGACATTTTTTATGTAATTTTACATAATTTAAATTTCTTATAACATTTTCCATAAATTTATATAAGTAAATATATAAATGTATTATATATTGATTCTATATTTGTAATTTATAAAAATTATTTAATGAATAATTTTAATTTATAAATATTAATTACTACTTTTTACCTATAGATTCGTACTAGTAATAATTTAACCGCTAAAAAAATTTAGAAGCAAACAATTAAGTGGAATTCATATTAAACTCTAGATAATGGGCTAAGAGGTACAAAAAAATAAGCCCAAGCTACTAACCAATAAAATATGCCCCAAATGAAGCCCATCACTAATCTAGGGTTTCGCCTCATTCTCCTTTAAATGCTCTCTGCGTGCAGCCATAACCGCACACCCCCCTCTCTCTATAGCCTCTACATCTCTCACATGCACACTACGCCCGCCTGAACCTCGATTTCTATTTCTATCTCATCATCGACGAGGCCACCGGAAAGAAGAAGCTGAAGGTGAACGCCTGGTTTAGCAGCCGGGTAACAACCGTCGCAATTCGCACGGCGCTCAGTCACGTCACTAACCTGATCAACGGCGTCAGGAGGGTTACCGTTACAAGATGCATTTCGTGTACACACGCGCCGCCTGTTAATCCGAACAGCAATCGAGATATACAGATAAACAGAGGCTCTGTTCCACACGCTCCGTCTGTTCATCGTTTGTGGGAACTGGAAATTTTGGATGCCCATTTCAGCGTCCTCTCGCAGCGGGTGCCGACGGTCCTGCCGTACGTGGAGGAGAAGTGTCACATCCGCCAGCACGCACCTCATCGAGACCTACCCCTCCCTGCAGCCCAAGACCGCCGTCTTCACCCACAACGACGGTCAACCTCCTCCAGGCCACGGCACCATCCCAATCTTCTTCCAGGGCGTCACCTACAACATCCCCGTCATCATGTGGCTCATGGATTCTTCCCCAGAAGAGAGGGCCATTCATATGCAAGCTGAGGTTGCTAGTATGGCTTCTAGGGCTTACACAACATTGCTCATTAAGTTGAGTTGAGGTCTGTTTTTATGTTGCCATTTTTCCTTATTTTTTTATGTTGCTGTTTTGGTGTGGTGAAATGGCTAGATAAGTATATTCTCTGTACTTGGGTTAATTTCAGCCTCGTGTATGCATTTTGCTGCTTCTCTTTTGGTATTGGTAGAAAACAGGATTCCCTTCATTGAATTGACTTTTTGATTCAATCCAAATTTCCTAAGCTTCCACTCTAGAGCCAAGTTTTCTGATATTTATGAAGATCAGATTGAAACCATTGAAAACACTACTGCATTGGAATGATAGCGAATTCCGCATTTCTTAAGAATCATTAAGGCAGGCCAGGTGTAAAGCATTATCCTTGTACAGGTAGGGCTTCTTGACAGGATGAGGGATGCGCCACCCCTGTGTGGCGGCTGCGCCAGGTGGTTGATGCTATGGCGGTTGAGATGCATGCGGGCTTCGCCTCCGAAGGCGGGTCAAAGCTGAAGATGCTTCTCACCTATATCTGCGACCTCCCTACTGGGTAAGGCCTTGGTGCTTCAGATTTGGTGTGTGTGTGTGTGGGCGAACATCTATTGCATGTATGATTTAATTATCTTGGGGTTGGTTTTAGTCCAAGTTTGTACTTATATGTGCAGCAGTTGGGAGGTGAATGTTGTTTCATTGGTGGCATTCATTTGGTTGATTGATTAGGATTGGGTGGATGAAGTTTTAATTAAATGTTTTTGTGTAGTTTGAGGTTGAATTGCTTATATGAGTTGCTACTAGTGTTTGAAATTGGCGTGTTTTTTTTTTGGTAATTAGGTAATTCATTAATTTACTGCCTTGGTGTAATTGGCGTGTTTTCCAATCGCCGAAAATGAGGTGTCGCATTAATGATAATATTTGTTGTGTTTTCCCGTCTTTCCACCTTCCTTCCATGCGATTACTTTTTTCATTATAACTTTAGATAATCAATATCAAGATTATTGTTTAGTCTACATTTTATGTATGAGTACTAGTCAAATTTGGTGTTATCTTCTTTTGAATTGCTGTCCCGAGTTTCTGTGTGTTTTTTCAATGGCAAGCAATATCGTGTTCTTGATTATTAGATACTCTGCTGTGACAAAAATATATAGTTATCCAATTACCACAAGTTGTTACTCATAGATCGAATGTGTTGCTTTGAGTTGTTATGATATACTTGGATTCATATGATTCAGCTGGTAACCATGATTGTGTAAATGCTTTGAGATTCTGGACTTGTAATTCAGGATCAGTTTCCATATCTGTGTTGCTTATTCTTTTACGTTTTCAGAAATTTTTGTTCAATGTAGCGAGACTTTTAGATTCTTTTATCAGATTCCAAGTATTATCTCTTTACCGATTGTAGCAAACATGCTGTTCCAGGAACGAAAAGGGGATTTATTATGCTCTAGATCTCGGCGGTACCGATTTCCGGGTCTTGCGAGTAAAGTTAGGTGGCCAAAGGTCAACTACCATAATTCATGATGTCGAACGACAGCCCATCCCTCAAATTTGATGACTGGCACAAGTGAGGTAGCTGATTCTTGTGCATTTTGGCTTCTCAGATGTGGCACTTCCTGGACTAAAAAATATAATTGATTAATATTTCATTAAATTTCCATTTCCAGGAGCTTTTTGATTATATCGCAACATCATTGAAGGATTTTTCCTCTTGCTCTTTTCAAGTCATCCGATGATTTGCTTTTCTTGACTTTCTTTGCTCCCATTGAATCTGCATATGAATACATACTTTGTATTTACATATTTTTTTCATAAGTCACAGTAATAAAGACAAGAAAAGATTAATTTTGTTAAGATATCTTTATTAATTGATATAATGATGCATTAGTGTCATTGGGGTGGGTGAGGGCGCCTAAGTAATGGACTACAGTGTTTATTTCAGGTTGGTAGGGATCTTGCTCTAGAAGCACAGAACTTTGTTTCTATCCCACGTACCACATTTTTTTATTTGTTTTTCATTATATAAAATCATCATTGCTTCTCTTAATTTTATTTTTGACATCTCAATTATGTATTGAAGTTTATGCAATACTTATGAAGAGCAAATAGTCTGCTCGATTCTTAATAGACTTGTGAGCAGTTTGTGAGAACACGTGATGTTGTTTACTAGTGTAGCTGCCAATATTTGTAATTTGTATTAGAAGTGTCTCATTATCTTAATATTGTTTCAAGCATCTATTATTGAATATTTAACATTACTTTGTATACCATTTCTATGCCCTCTTATCTGTTCTGAGGGAAAGAACTGAGTCCATGAGTTCAATATAATACTGACTAATGCTAGCAAGCTTACCATTTTGTTTAAGTTGCTAAAATTTTCATGATTTCCTTTGTTATGTTGGCCGTACTTGTTTCTTTTGTGTTTATTCAGGCTGTTAAAAATTTCTGTGTTTATTGTGGTCATTAATACATGAATAAAGTTTACTGTTTGTCAAATAGTTGATACTGTCTTCTCCAACTGCCTTTGTCTCTGGAGCTATTATATGGGTTGCAGTACTTGCAGTCACATGATTTAAACATTTTCTTGTTTAAGCAGATAAATGATACTGTGGGGACCTTGGCTTTAGGTCATTATCATGATGAAGACACAGTGGTTCAGGGTTCAGAGTTCAGGGTTTTAGGGTTTTAGGGTTTAGGGTTTTAGGATTTGAGGGTTTAGGGTTTTAGGATTTAAGGGTTTTAGGGTTTAGGGTTTAGGGTTTAGGGTTTTAGGGTTTTAGGGTTTAGGGTTTTAGGGTTTAGAGGTTTAGGGTTTAGGGTTTAGGGTTCAAGGTTTAGGGTTTGAGGGTTCAGGGTTCAGGGTTTAGGGTTCAGGGTTCAGGGTTCAGGGTTCAGGGTTCAGGGTTCAGGGTTCAGGGTTTAGGGTTTAAGGTTTAGGGTTCTGGGTTTAGGGTTCTAGGGTTCTAGAGTTCTAGGGTTCAGGGTTCAAGGTTCAGGGTTTAGGGTTTAGGGTTTAGGGTTTAGGGTTTAGGGTAATCCTTCGTGACGCCGTTGATTGGGTTAGTGACGTGGCTGAGCGCCGTGCGAATGGCGGCGATTGTTTCCCGGCTGCTAAACCAGGCGTCCACCTTCAGCTTCTTCTTTCCGATGGCCTCGTCCGTGATGAGATGGAAATCGAGGTTCAGGTGGGCGTAGTGGGCGTGTGAGAGAGATGTAAGAGAAGGGCTGCACGGTCAACGAAGGGAGCATTTAAAGGAGAATGAGGCAAAACCTAGCTTAATGTTGGGCTTCTTAGCATTGGGGCATATTTTATTGGTTAATAATTCATCTTGGGCTTATTTTTTGTATCACAAGTGAACCTCTTAGCCCATTATCCAGTCTAATACGAAGCCCACTTAAAACAATACTAATCTATGTCTATATAATTATGTAGGCAATATATTTCATAAAACTATTTGATTTTTCCATCTATTTTTTGTTACAAATTCTATCATTAATATTTTTTCTACCTTTCATATTAACTAGTAATCAACATGTGCATTTGCACATCGACGAATACTTTAAAAACATAAAAATATAAAAAAAATAAAAATAAATCATAATTTAATTCATGAAAAAAATATGAATTAAGAAAATAATTCTCAAAATTGATTTTGATCAAGTATTTGCTATGGAAGAGCCGTTACAACCCATTTGGTATGCTAATACACCCGGCCATTTTCATGAGTGGGTGTGACTTAAAATTTGAGTACAATTTTTTAAATCCCTTGATTGATTTATGCTCATAATTTATGGCATTCAAACAAGTTATTTTATAACTTAAAAATGAAATTGAATTATGAAAATTTTGGAGGGAAAATAAAATTTAATGTATGAGAATAAAATTTAATGCATAGTAATAAAATTAAATATTTTGTTGCTCCTCTTTATATATACTAGTAATCAACATGTGCATTTGCACAGCGACGAATACTTTACAAACATAAAAGTATAAAAGAAAAAATCATAATTTTATTCATGAAAAAAATATGAATCAAGAAAATAATTCTCAAAATTAATTTTGATCAAGTAATTGCTATGGAGGAGCCGTTACAACCATTTTCTTTATGCTAATACACCCGGCCATTTTCATGAGTGGGTGTGACTTAAAATTTGAGTACAACTTTGTAAATCCCTTGATTAATTTATGCTCATAATTTATGGTATTCAAACAAGTTATTTTGTAACTTAAAAATGAAATTGAATTATGAAAATTTTGGAGGGAGAATAAAATTTAATGCATGGTAATAAAATTAAATGCTTTCTTGCTCCTCTTTATATATATATATATATATATATATATATATATGTAGATTAGTAATCTACGGCCATTTAGTCGAGCTAGCCCGTTCCAGGCATGAGAATAAAATTTAATGCATGGTAATAAAAAAAAATGCTTTGTTGCTCTTCTTCATCACCACATATCATTATATTCAAACTCTTCCGATTTGTGACTCTAGAAAGAGCCACGTACAAATTATCATTGGAAGTCTTTTGGTAAAATCTGACCAGCTTTATCTCAATTTTCTTATTCATGTTTTCATTGAAGAAGAAGAGTTTTTTAAAAGTTTTGAGCCATTGTTGTTCAATTTCTAGAGCCTTGAAATTTTTCAAAAAGTAAAAGAGGTTTGTTGTTCGATAAATAGGAGTTGTTGTAGATATTTATAATATCTTGCCAATGAATTCTAAATAGGATTTAAATAAATTGTAATAAGAACCAAAATCAGATTATGCAAATCTCCAAATTGACACATTTTTTGGGCATGATTTAATATAATAAAAAATATATATATATATATAGTGGCCTGATTTCAACAACTACATTTATCATATATTACGCATGATAGTTGTGTATTATAAGAGTATTATGTGTTTGTGCAATATTTTTTTAAAATAAGAGTAAGCAAATCTCCAAATTGACACGCTTTTTGGGCATGATTTAAGATAATAGAATAAAGTAAAAAAAAAAAATAAAATAAAAATAAAAATAGTGCCCTTATTTCAGCAGCTACATTTATTATCATTATTATGCATGGTATGTGTGTATTATGTAAGAGTATTATGTATTTGTGTAATAATTTTTTAAAATCAAAGTATGCAAATTCCACNTTTTTTTTTTTTTTTTTGTTAATTTTTATTTGTGAAGGTAATACTTAATGTATTAATTTATTATTCATTATTTTGCAGGTCCATATCTAATGGGTCTACTTCTGGATCTGAAGTGAACCGGTGGTAATGAGCTCCGATCTGTCTGAATCGCCTTCGAACCGTTGCTAGACCTCAATAACACCTGCAAGAACTCAACGCCGGAAGTGTTTCCGGTGTAGAGCCTCCAACGCTCAAGTCAGAATGTGAAAGAGATGAAGAAGGTTGTTCTCAGGGAGCAACAACAGCAGGAGAGGAAAAATGTATGGAATGAATGGGAGTTAGAGTTTAGGGTTACCTCACCCTCTTTATATAGGCGGAAACACTTACTTGAAGTACCCAAAATGCCCTGGTCGACTTACTTGAAATGCCTCAAATGCCCCGGTCGGTTCATCTCCCCTCTCTGCTTAGTCATCACAAGATTCCTTCTTATCCGTTAGAGGATATACGACTTCAAGTGATATTCCAAGTATATTGAGTCGTCATTATGTTTTGGGCCTCGAGGCGTAAGAAGTCGACCTCAAGCATTGGGAGGTCGACTTAGGATCATGTGAATATTCGGAGGTTACGCTTGTTTGTCTTCTGGGAGGAAGTCGACTTTGGGGGCCGTCTTAGGGAAGTCGACTCTGACATTATCGACTTCGGTCAAACTGGTTTTCACCTTCAAATGTCTCATGCAGAGCTATCGACCGTCGAGAGGTTGACTTACGGGTGTCGACTCGGAGATGTCGACATGTTGACGTTGACGATCCATCATCGCAGTCGAGCAGTTAGCACTTGGACCGGTATATCATAATATGGCTATATCAATATCAAACGCAAATTGGATATTAATATTTGTTTTAGTTTAAATTTGTACTTTTGTAATTTAATTTCTTGTTTAATCCTTTGCAACTAAAATTAGTATATACCAATGTTTACACATTTTATGTTAATGTAATTTGAGGTTGTAGTTTATTGAACCTAATAAATTTAAAATTTATGGAGAAGAAAAAAAAAATGTTTTAACATAATAGGATGATATAGCTGAAAAATACATGCAATTAATATATTAATTGAATGTTGAAATAAAAAAATATGTGTAACAATTTTAGGCGGGAATTGAAATGAATAAAATTGAATGCTGAAATTTTTGGAAGGATAATAAAATTAAATGTTGTTGCTCCAAATTATATATATAGATAAATCCTATGAAGTGTAATCAAATATTTTTGCTATTATATATATAGTAGTTAATGCTATTTTTGCTATTATATTATATAATAGTTAATACTAATGCACCAACTAATAATAGATCACACTAAATACAAATTATATAAGTATTAAACAAGTCTATTTCAATTTTTTTTTTCTTCAAACTATTTATTCTGAAGTCAATATTATCTTTTTTGTATCTCATGAAAACATTAGATAATCGCCCTTATATATAATTCCCGAATATGCTGAGCCTAAATGGCAGACATGCATGCTTCGGGAGCTTATATGGCACAAATATATGATTCCTATTGACACATGTACAGGTTAGGTTTAACAACTAGGTTAGGGAATTACCATAAAATTGTTTTACCTTTTCTTTTCTTAAATTACCATATATTATCTTTCCTTTTTATTAGTTACCATATACTTCATTTCTTTTTATTATTTATTTCATATATTAATTATTATAGATATTTATTCTCCTTATTTTAAAAAATTATACTTTTTTATTTGTATTTTTTTTCATATATGATATAATAAAAATACCATCTTTAACACTTTTTTATTTGATATCCATATTGCATATATAATATAAAATAATTCCACATGTCTTTATATATAAAAATTGAATTTTTTTATCATACCAAATGAGAAATATCAAATAACAATATAGTTCATAAAATACAAGAGATTCAACCGGGTTGTGACACGTGTCCTTGCCTGCTAAACACCCTTAGATGGGTGATTACCGAATCTTGCAGCATTTAATGCGCATCGTACGGGAAAATCTTGATGATGATTAGTTCTGGTCTACACGCTTCCCACAATTCGCCCGTTCGTCGTTTCATTCGATCCGTTTTCGATTCGCTCCCTCATGTTTATCCACGCGAACCCAGATAGACTTTTATGTAATATAATTTTCTGTTTGTTCGGTCTATACCCCGTACAAAGGCCCCCAGGTTCGGGCTGCACGGAAGGGACTGAGAGGAGACGTGTTGCCCAAAGCTGCTTACCTAACCGACCCGAGACAGACAAACCGATAAGAATTAATTAAAAGTCGATTCATGAAAAGGTGCGTCCCTTCAATACTTCTGGCCGACAATAACTGTACCCTGTGATGTGTGCCGATTTTATTGGTCCTGCGGGATTTATGGCGTATAAGGGACGCTTCATTTTCCCGCAACGTTTCAAATTTGAATCATTGTGTCTCTTTATTCGCCGAAATCGAGACCTATAAATACCAATCTTCCTATTTCAAAAACTTTTCCTTACTTCTGCTTCTAAAATCTCTCTATTTTTCAGTGCTTTCAAGCACGAACAGAGCTCCCATCCGTTCGTTCTCCCGCAGATTTACAATTTTCGGTAAGGCTGTTTCCTTTCTTTGTTAGTTTTTTCTCCTACGATCCCTCTTCTTTTCTCTTCGCGATACATCAAAGATGTCGACATCGTCCGAGAGTTATAATGAAGAAAAGTATGAGGAAGCCCTTCAAGGCGACACTACGGGCCGTATAAGGCTGCCTTTACCTACATAGAGTCCGGATCAAGACTTGATAATCGAACAGTCGATTTCGGGTGTCCCGACCGATTACTGGAGGAGACCGTATCGTGAGTAGCCGACCCAGAACAACTCCCGAGCGATATGACGGATGACAAAGTAGTGAAACTGCGCATGTCCATCTGATTGCCCAGGGGATTCTGAATGTTTGCTCCATATAGACGGGAACGGATCCACTGTCCGCCTCCCGGGTACGTTGGGGTCGCCGAATGATCCATAGAATTCGGTCTCCGCTTTCCATTGCCCCGGATCTTGTCCGAGTATCTCCACGACTGGGGAATCGGTTTTATTCAGATATCCCCAATCGCATGTGTTTGTCCCATTTTTGTTACGTTTTTCCATATTGTTTTGTTGTTCTTTTTCCCCCATTTTAGGTATTTTTGTTGGTTTGTAGTTCATTTTGTTGATTATCGCGTGTTTCCCTTTATTTTGGTTCTTTTTGTGTTTTTCGTATGTTTTTTCCATTTTTCTTCTGGTTTATAGTGTGCAGGTCAGAAGCCCGTGAGGCATAATTTAGCTCGAAACAGACCAGGAAATTATGGTTAGATAGATGGGTTCGTTGGCTACAAGTAGGAAAAAGCGGAATTCGATTTCGAGTACGGACGAGTCCGGACGGGCCCGATATGTGAAATCGCACATGGAAGCCATCACCTTCAAGTCAAAAGCTTTGGTAGAATATGTTTTCAAGAATAAGTTGGATTTAAAAGCACAATTACATAGAAGGCTTCGTTAGCAACGCGTAGAAAAAAACGAAACTCAATTTCGAGTTCGGACAAGCCCAAACGGACCCGAGAAGCAAAGTCCAGCAGGCTGCCAGAGCCTTAGCTTCGCTAAGTTGCCTTATTGCCGCTAAGGCACACAGGATAGCGGCGCTACACGGTACTGGCTCGAACGGCTAAGGCACCTTAGCGGCGCTAACCCCCCTTAGTGGCGCTAAGGCCCCCTGCAAGTCCCAGAATGGTATAAGAACCCAAAAAACTCGTTTTCTTCTCGATTCTTTCACCATCAGTTCGAAGGGGGAGGAACCCTAGGTCCGAAAATCGCCTCCCCCCTTCATTTTTCTCCTTCTTCTTCCTCTTCTCCTTCCTCTCATTCCTCCTCTTCTTCTTCTTCTTCTTCTTCGTTTTTCCTCTTCTCTTCATCTTTCTTTTCCATTTTTCTTCTTCTTTTTATTAGTATTCAAGGATTAAGCTTGTAATTCAAATTCAACACTTGGAATTGCATTTTATTGTAAGTTCTTCTCTTTATTTTTAATTCATGAATAATGGTTGAATTGAGAGAGATGATGGATTGTGTTGAATTGATATTACTTAGCTAATTCTTATTGCTAGTGATAGGGGATGATTGTTCTCGTTTAACGTGTATTTGTCGGGCTTCAATTGTTCGTTCTTGTGCGGTTGATTTGATTACGAATTGATGAAATCTTGTTTGATTGATTGATATAATCGAAGAGTGACACTTCGATCATGCAATTGGAAACAATTGAATGTTGATTAGTCGAGTTAGGGTTTTGTTGATTCTATATGATTAGTCGATTAACTCTCTTCTAATTTAATTAGCGACTTTTAGAACCGAAGGGGAAAATTCGTAGACTTAGGCTCGCATGAGGTAGATGATTTCGTAATTGAATAGTCTATAGGTTTGGATTGAATACGTGCTTGTCGGTGACTCGTCCCTTGTTACGAATAGTTATTGGGATTGGGATAATTGGCCTGTGTTGTTTGCTCAAGTTTGTTCGTCTATGTTCAATCCCTTGTTACGAAGGGTTATTGAGAGCGAATGGCTAGATGCTTAAGCGAGAGCGTCAATCTAGAATAGAATGATTAATGTCCTAGTGTGCAAATAGAATTTGAATTAATTATCCCCGTCTCCCTAGCTTCATTATCGTTGTTTCATTTATATTTTTAGGTAGATTATTGTTTATTTTATTTCTTAGTTAATAACTATTCAACCCCCCTTATTTGATTAGAGTGTTTAGGATTTTATTGTCTTTTTGTGTGAAATCAATACCGAAGCTAAATTCCGAACCGCCTTCCTTGTGAGATCGACCCGGGGAACGAATCCTTCGATTCGGTACTCGGTAAAAATAACAATTTGTACACAACAGCATGGCTGAAAATAATAAGTCTGCTCGTACTCTTCCACGAGCAAGGCTAGGAGTTTCCGACCTGCGATGACATAAGGGCGTTATTCCTTTTCAAAGAGACCCGAAAGAAGTATGGCTAGTTCTCTGTTTCGGTCCGGGATGCCACGTTCAAAGATTTGATCACAAAGGTGCCGGAGACGATCATCAAATAAAAGAATTCTTGGTTTTGGATAGGAGGAGGGTGGCAGACTCTCAGGTCAGACGGCGATCCTGGGGCTTCCGAATTTCTTACCGTCCCCACTAAATTTGTTGCCAAAACGGGTTAGTTTAGTTCCCTTTATATCGTTACTTCTGACGCGCGGCTTCTTCGCCACTTCAGGTTGTCTAACTGTTCGACTTCTCCCATGACTGACATAGGTAGGCATGGTAGTGACGAGCTGGCTACCCGCTATTTTTCACATTCTTGTATTTATGTCCTAACAGCACTTGTAATTGCGTACGATATGCAGAAGTTATTTTTAGCTTGGCCCTTGCCACTCCTTCAGCAACAGAGAACTTGACGCCGACCCCTCAAAACCCCGAGCCTGTCATCGACTTAGAGAGGCCCAGCACCCAGGGCAAACGCCCTCCATACCGGGTTCCTCCCGAAAAACAATCCAAGAGAAAACGTCGCAAGACGACGAAGGACGGCAAAACTTCGTCGAAAAAGCAAGGCGGCGATGCATCGCAACCGAAGAAGAGTGGAAAGTCGCCTGCAAAGGAGACTTTCCCGAAAACAGCTTTGGAGCAACCGAAGTCCTTTGCAGGCAATAAGGACATCAGCTCAGCGGCCTCTTACTTTCTTTCCATCTACCCCGAAGGGGAAACCTCTCGCTAGAAAGACAGACAAACCCGAGCTTCCTTCGCTATGTACCACTTAGCCTTGGTAATTTCTCCTTCCCTCACTTCACTTCATATTTCATTCTATTAGCTTCCTGAGACTCAACGCTTCGTCCCTTGTAGGCCCTGGCCGGCATCGCCTCTATTCTTCATGTATATTAAATAATTGTGTATTTGTGGCAAAATAAAATTTATTTAAGACTTTTTAACTATTATTTATGAGTTTTTTCTTTTAGTCGTTTTTCTACCATTTCAAATTAGATTTTCACTATCAAAATTTGTAATATACATTAAATAATGGTGTGTTGTGGTAAAAAAAAATATTTGAGACTTTTTTAAACATTATTTATGATTTTTTTTTATTTTTTAATTTTTTCATTTACCTTTGTACACGCCCTTTCAGTCGTTTTTCTTCTGTTTCAAAATTAATTTTTTACCATCAAAGCTCTTTATATACATTAAATAATGGTGTATTGTAGAAAAAAAAAATTATTGAGCCTTTTTATCCATTTATCCATTATTTATAAGTTTTTTCGTTTTTGAATTTTTGAATGCACAGTTGTACATGACCTTTCAGTAGTTGTTTTATTTCTATTTCAAAATTGAATATTCACCATTAGAATTTGTAATATGCATTTAATAATGGTATACTTGGACAAAAGAAATTTTGTATGAACCTATTTTAACATTATTTACGAGTTTATTCCTTTTTGAATTTTTTTGTGTACCTTAGTACACATTTTTTCAGTCTTTTTTCTTCCACTTCAAAATTAAATTTTCACTGTCAAAGTTTATAATATACATTAAATAATAGTGTATTGTGACCAAATAATTTTTTTTTTTTTTAGTCTTTTTAATCATTATTTATGAATTTATTCATTTTTTGAATTTTTTCATGTACCTTAGTACACGCCCTTTCAGCAGTTTTTCTTTTATTTCATTATTGAATTTTGACACTATTTAACCATTATTTATGAGTTTTTTTTTATTTTAAATTTTTCCGTGTACTAAGTACACACCCGTTCAGTCGTTTTTTTCTTCCGTTTTAAATTTAATTTTTACCATCATTTGTAATATACATTAAATAATGATGTAGTGCGGGGGAAAAATTATTTGAGCCTTTTTAACTATTATTTATGATCTTTTTCGTTTTTGAATTTTTTAGTGAACAACTATGCACGCCCTTTCAGTCATTTTTCTCCAGTTTCAAAATTGAATTTTCACTATCAGGATTCGTAATATACATTTAATAATAATGTACTATGGCAAAAGAAATTTTGTTTGATCCTTTTTAACCACTATTTATGAGTTTTTTTTTTTTTCATTTTTGAATATTTGTGTGTACTAGTGTACACGCATTTTCAGTCATTTTTTTGTCCGTCACAAAATTGAATTTTCACCATCAAAGTCTGATATTATATACATAATAAAAAAGGGTATTAGTCTTTCTCACATATAAATATTCAATTAAAAATAAAAAGATAAAAGGTATAAACGTAATATAAATTTTTAACTAAAAATATTTTTCAATAAATATAATATGAATCTTTAATGCCAATAATATTAAATAATATAAATAAAAAAAAACAGCTATGTACGCATTATTATCTTCAATATACTCATTCAATTTTCAAATAGTGGACTAAATTTATAATAGTTTATGCTCATGTGCTTATTCTAAGTATCTTTGAAAAAAATTTAGTCATTTTAATTATTATTTAAGAGTTTTTTCACTTTTGAATGATTGTCCTCTCAGTTGTTTTTCTTTCATCTCAAAATTGAATTTCACTATCAAAGTTTATAATATATATTAAATAATGATGGTTTTTCTTTCATCTCAAAATTGAATTTCACTATCAAAGTTTATAATATACATTAAATAATGATGTACTGTGATGAGAGAAATTTTGTTTGAGCCTTATAAACCATTATTTTTGAGTTTTTTCATTTTTAAATTTTTGCACAATTGCCTCTTATGTTTTGGATCCCGACTGAGTTCAACTTTGCGTTCGTCCAGGTAATGGCATTAAACAAGTATTTTTTAGAAAACAACGCTTTCTTAGTTTATTTTCTTTTATGTTTTTTAGATTAATCTTGAATGAATTATGACTTTGGTTTGGTGTCTTGATTAATTTTGAATGGAGAAGGATAAAATGAAGTGAAAAGCTTGATTGCTCGCTCACCACCAATAACCAATCGACCGTCAAATCTTAATGGTTTTGAAACGTAGGTATTTTGTAACGAGTGCGCTCAACGTTGTTAGAACACAAATAAACAACTAGAATAGCGGAAGCAATAAACCGAAGATTTAAAAACTCTTCAGGGAAGCGTCTCACTTCCCCTCAGAGCTCTTTCATTAATAAACCGTTTGTGCACACTTGTATAGTTTGGACTTACACGACTCGAACTCCCTTCTAGCCTAGCCACAACTACACACGATTCTATCAACTACTTCTCCGACCACGTCCGGTGGATTTTACCTCTCGAATCCCTCGAGCTAAAGACAGTACTTAATCCCTAAGCACTGATCACACAAGTGTTTGAATGAAAAACAAAAGAATCAAAAGAAAAGACTTCAGTTCTTCGATGACGTAAGAACACCGAAAACTGAACAACGAAAATAAAACACAAAAAGCTTGCAGCTCGAATATGGAATATAAAATAATGCTCTCAGCTCTCCAAATTCGATCTTCAAGCAGGTATATATATACAATCTCCTTAGGGTGGAGTGTTCTCCAAGTACAAGACTCCTTTTTGATTTCCTTCCAAGTTTAGGACTCTTCTTTCTCTCACTTCAAACAATCCTTCTTTAATCCAATTTCCTTCCATGTAAATCATAAGAGATATGGTAGGTGTAGATCTCTATCTTCTCTTTCCAAAGATCTTTCCTTCTTATATGATTTCCTACAAAATATATCCATAATAAGATCATGCAAATCTAATATATGTATATAAATCGAATATATAAATATAAATATAAATAAATTCGAATATATAAATATAAATATAAATAAAAGAACTTCCCTTTTTATTTTTCATGCTTGCAAAAATATATCTTCACTTATATTAATTTTTGAACTTCATTGCCAAAAATATAACTCTTTCAATCTCCCCCTTTGGCATCTAGTTCGAAAATCATATAATGAAGATAACCTGAAACACAGTTAGAACAGCAAGCACGAATATGCAGAATAATATCATAAGGAACAAATCACTGCAGTAAGAATATCGCAAATAGTGACTGAGTAAGAACACAGTCCATAAAGTACCTGCAGTCATGACTCATTAGACGCACATAGCATAAAACAGTCAGAGCAAACATCCTACCAATCACAGCAAGTACTAACAGCAGCCACATAAAAGAAAAGTCATAAGAGGTTCTAACAAAAAAACCAATCTCAGCTATTGAATCTCCCTCTGACTTCTCAGTTATTGAATCTCCTTCTGACTTCTCAGCATCATCCTTGACCATCTTTGCCTCTATCTCCCCCTTTTTCGAACTACGGGATGCTGAAGGGCCTGTACCCGTGTTCTTTTTCCACCGTCCTCCATGTGAAGAAACGACGATGGTAATTCCTATCAAAGCAACTAAGAGGACTATAATCAGAGCAATCAAAACACATCAAGCTATCAGAACCTAATTTATCCCCCCTGTCAGAATAGTCAAAACAATCAAGCAGCAAGACATAGACGTTCTTACATCATGCATAAACATGTCAAAAACAACACCCAATATAATCAGAAGCAAACAACTAGAACATTGTCCCCAACATCTTAAGAAACATCCAATTTCTCTCCCTTTTTAGACTGAAATACCAAAGGCAAATCTCCTCCTGAGTAATAACATCGAATGAGAGAAAAAGAAAAATATAATCGAAGACGAAAGTCGTTGCTTGACTGATCTCTAATCATTGAAGACTATCCATCTCTTCTCTAGGCTTTTGCCATCATCCAAAGTGTTTCAGAAGCACATTAGAAAATGATGCAGGAACACAAATGGTTAAAAGAAAAATTCAAAGAGAAAGAGAAATAAAAATGGGGTTCTCAGGTTTTGAAAATGAAGATATATAGTGAGGACGTGATGGGTGAGGTTCGCAAAAAAAATATCAAGGGAAAGGTTGAATACCATGCAACAAGAACATCCCCATCAAAACTGAACACACAAACCCATTAACATACTAACACACATGTCCAACTAATTCAAAATTAGGAAGAATAAGATTTGATCATCCAAAAATAAAGTCCCTCACATTTTTTAGCGTCCAAGTAATTCACTCAAGAAGGAAATCACATGCATTATGCCTAAGGATGAAAAAATAAAAATAAAAGCGCATGCAAGACACTAAAATCAATAAAATCCTTTCTTAATCTACTTAGGCAGGATTGATGCATAATTAATCTAAAATCAACATTGTGCTACAAACACACCAAGGAACAAAACAGAGGCGGTATTATTATATATATGTATATGTAGCGCAAGTCATATCTCTCCAGAATTCCAACACCAAAGCAACATAAGCTTTATTATTCACTAGGCTTTTCACTTAGTAACAACCACTGCAATAGTGAAAGTCAACTCCATTACTTTGCCCAATAATTTTAAGCAACAACATTAATTTACATCGAGGCTTTTCACTTAGTAACAATCACTGCAATAGTGAAAGTCAATCCCACTACTTTGCCCCAATGCTCGGTGTAAGAATTCTTTTTTTTTTTTTCTTTTTTTTTTTTTTTTTTTTTTTTTTTTTTTTTTTTTTTTTTTTTTTTTTTTTTTTTTTTTTTTTTTTTTTTTTTTTTTTTTTTTTTTTTTTTTTTTTTTTTTTTTTTTTTTTTTTTTTTTTTTTTTTTTTTTTTTTTTTTTTTTTTTTTTTTTTTTTTTTTTTTTTTTTTTTTTTTTTTTTTTTTTTTTTTTTTTTTTTTTTTTTTTTTTTTTTTTTTTTTTTTTTTTTTTTTTTTTTTTTTTTTTTTTTTTTTTTTTTTTTTTTTTTTTTTTTTTTTTTTTTTTTTTTTTTTTTTTTTTTTTTTTTTTTTTTTTTTTTTTTTTTTTTTTTTTTTTTTTTTTTTTTTTTTTTTTTTTTTTTTTTTTTTTTTTTTTTTTTTTTTTTTTTTTTTTTTTTTTTATGCACTACGTTTTTTATGAAGATGACCACCTTATAACTCCAAGTAAAAACACCACACAATAAAGTGCAGTGGTTGTCAATAGCTACCACCCTTCACAATATTTTCTGTCCATGACGCTCTTTTCACAGTCGATCCAAAAGGAAACGAACCATGTGCTAGCTATCGCTCTAGATCATTGTGTGAAGGCAGCTCTTTTTGACAAAAATATATTTGTTCCAAGGTATGCAAGAACACGCCATCAATTAAAGACAATCAACATCTCACCCGCTTTCAGAAGAGTCAGAACTTCATTTATGACTTAGTGGTGAAATATATGCAAAAATGCAAGGCATGCCTAATGCAAATAATACCCTATATGCATACACGCAATGCAAATCTAATATATATACTAATATACAATACAATATAATATAATGGCATGCAAGCAATCAGAGAATGCATATCCCTAAGGATTTCCTTAGAGAGATAAATCTTTGAGCATCAAGGTTATGTGCTGGAACATATTTATGAACAATTAATCCATCATCAACCAAATTTCTAGTAAAGTGGCATAGCATGCTAGTACGATTAAGAGAATGTTGAACAGAATATTTGGAAACATTAGCCGCATAAGTAAGGTCAAAGAAAAGGTCAATGGCTTGTACCTCAGTTCCAAATTTAAGAAAAATGTGCTTCATCCACACCTTTTCTGAACAACAAGTTTCAGCCACAAAATTCTGATCGGTGTAAGAACATCCGTCAGACGTACTACATTGATCAGCAACATTCTCATCCCTATCAGCATCACGATCTCTAATAATACCAGAACTCGTATTACATGAGTCAAAAGTCATATAATCAATCAAGTAGCAATTATCATGCGATCTAGACCCTGTAAGAACACAGTTATTATTCCTATCTGAAACCATACATTCATTCAAGGTGAAACTCACAGAAAATCCTTGATCACATAATTGACTCACACTCAGCAAATTCACTTTCAAATTTTCAACAAGAAGAACATTTTGAATTTTGGGCAATCCAGGAACATTCAAACATCCTATACCGAGAACTCTATTCTTAACACCATCACCAAAGGTCACAGAACTAGAAGGACCAGGCAAAATATTAATCAAGTTAGATTTTAGACCTGTCATATGACGAGAACAACCACTGTCAAAATACCAATCAGAATTAGAGGTGGATTTCAATGCAAGTACAGAAGATAAACACACGTTCTTACTGCCTTTAGGAACCCAAATCTTTTTCTGTTCATGATTAACCACATCAACCTTTAGTTTAGGTGCTTTCAAGGGTACACCATGTGGACTCCATTCATCAATTCGACTAGTATAAATATCATTATGCATCCTATAACACTTAGGGCGAATATGACCACGAATACCACAATAGTGACAAACAGGCACAAAGTTCTTACCAGAGTTCTTATGCTGAGTTTTGGTAGAATTAGGCTTACCATTCTTACCTTCAAGGCCGTAGCCTTCTTTGACAAAAGTCAGGTCAGACTTACTCAGAGATGTGCTCGGCTCGCCAACTTTACCTTTCAGTTTCTGATTAGGAGCGTTCTTACTCTGGTCTGAGGTACCAATTTGTTGACTCGGCCTCTGAACTTCAGCAAATGAGGACTTGGGCTTGTTGATCATCTTGACAATCTCCTCACTCTTACTGAGTTTCTCTTTCATTGCAGAACAATAACTCTTGAGCGTTACATGTTCTTCCATCACTCGACCGAGTTCTCTTTTGAGTGCAACAATCTCGGTTTCCCTTTCATCTATAGTTTTCTGCAAGACAAACATTACGTAGAGACTCAATGATAAAAACCTTTTCATCACATACCTGCTTGGACAACTTCTGTTCATGTTCTAACATCGTGATTTTGGAAACAAATTCGTCCAGCTTATGTTCCTCTTTGCTGGTATGAACATCAGATCTGGTCAGCTTATTCAGTTCGCCATTCATCTTGCGAGTTTTCTGAAGTTCATCCTTCAAGTAGGTGATCTCCTTCTCATGCTCAGCAGAACGATGTTGGAACACCTCGACTTGAGCTTGTAGCTTTTTCACCATTTTTCCAGCTTTGATGCTCGTCTCTAATGCAAGCTTATGGGTAGCCAAATCTACTTCAACAGAACCATCTCCAGAATCATCAGAATCACTATGAGAATTATACGTGTAAGAACACATACCTGAATCGGCATCACAAGGCTTATGAGAGGCTGTATAACACCTGAAGTTATTGAGAGAAGTGACAGCAAATTTGTTCGTGTGTTGCTGGTCATCATCGTCTTCATCATCATCTCACGTGGCTCGATAGGTTTTGTTCTTTCTCGTGAAATTCGGACAGTCTTTCTGGAAGTGTCCAAATCCCTTGCATTCACGGCATTGGTTCTTCTCTACATCTTGATTCTGAGTCCTCTGAGAATGTGAGTTGGAACGTCGTTCACCAGACTGCTGATTGATGTTCTTACTGAAGTCAGTAGGCTTCTTCCCTTGGGACTCCTTTTTCTTCTTTAACTGAGAGAAGTGGCGTGTAAGAACATCCAAAGCCTTAGCAATACTTTCAGCATCAAGAGACTCATCATCAGAATCCTCTTCCTCTTCAGCCTGTGTTGGAACATTGGCTTTCAGGGCTAAGCCTTTGCTTATTCCCATCTTATCATAACCACGATTGATTTCAAAGGTTCGAAGTTCTCCAAGTAAGTCATCGAGACCAAGAGGCTCGACTCGCTGAAAGCTCTCAAGTGCGGTGATCTTTTCACGGAATCGTTTGGCAAGGGTCCTCATGATCTTTTGCACTTGCCTCGCCTCAGAAATTTCCTCACCAAGCATGGCACTTTGGTTAACGAGATCACAAAAACGTGCATAGTACCTATCAATATTTTTATCAACCTTCATGCGAATAGTGTCAAACTCCGTGGTAATCATTTGGAGCTTGGAAGACTTCACGGCGTTGGTACCCTCAATTTGCCTCTCAAGAATCTTTCATGCGTCACGAGCTGTGGTGCACTGAATAATCATCTTATGGCGAGTTGGATCCACAGCAGCCATGATAGCATATAATGCACGAAAGTTTGCTTCTTCTGCTTGTCTTTCAACTTCAGTCCAAAGATCCCTTGGTTTCTCGACTAGAACATGAGCAGTCGAGGTTGATAACTTTGATTCTAAGGGAGCTTTCGGCATGAGTGGTGTGGTCCAGCCTGACTCAGTGACTTGCCAGGTTCCTTTACCCAAAGAGCGAATAAATATCACCATCATGGATTTCCAGTATCCATAGTTAGAACCGTCAAGGTACGGAGGGCGCGAAACGGACATGCCTTCGTGAATCATGGTGACCAACCCAAGGACCCAAAGATCTTTATCTTGTAAGTAGAACAGGAACACCTCTCTGATACTAATTGAAACGTAGGTATTTTGTAACGAGTGCGCTCAACGTTGTTAGAACACAAATAAACAACTAGAATAGCGGAAGCAATAAACCGAAGATTTAAAAACTCTTCAGGGAAGCGTCCCACTTCCCCTCAGAGCTCTTTCATTGATAAACCGTTTGTGCACACTTGTATAGTTTGGACTTACACGACTCGAACTCCCTTCTAGCCTAGCCACAACTACACACGATTCTATCAACTACTTCTCCGACCACGCCCCGTGGATTTTACCTCTCGAATCCCTCGAGCTAAAGATAGTACTTAATCCCTAAGCACTGATCACACAAGTGTTTGAATGAAAAACAAAAGAATCAAAAGAAAAGACTTCAGTTCTTCGATGACGTAAGAACACCGAAAACTGAACAACGAAAATAAAACACAAAAAGCTTGCAGCTCGAATATGGAATAGAAAATAATACTCTCAGCTCTCCAAATTCGATCTTCAAGCAGGTATATATATACAATCTCCTTAGGGTGGAGTGTTCTCCAAGTACAAGACTCCTTTTTGATTTCCTTCCAAGTTTAGGACTCTTCTTTCTCTCACTTCAAACAATCCTTCTTTAATCCAATTTCCTTCCATGTAAATCATAAGAGATATGGTAGGTGTAGATCTCTATCTTCTCTTTCCAAAGATCTTTCCTTCTTATATGATTTCCTACAAAATATATCCATAATAAGATTATGCAAATCTAATATATATGTATATAAATCGAATATATAAATATAAATATAAATAAATTCGAATATATAAATATAAATATAAATAAAAGAACTTCCCTTTTTATTTTTCATGCTTGCAAAAATATATCTTCACTTATATTAATTTTTGAACTTCATTGCCAAAAATATAACTCTTTCAGGTTTGACTGGCTGGAAGTACTGAAAATAATGGAAAAAGATAAGTTTAGGTGGATAATTCTGGTGCCAACAACAAAAAACGATAAATAAATTCCTAAGGGAAAATCCCCATATTCCAAATATTTGGAAAATACTTGCCAAGAAAACATATTTGGAATTTCCATAATTATTTTCTTAAAAAAATCATTTATTACATGACAAAAAATTTACAACCTTTACGAAGGTTTTTTCTTTCAATTTAAATAATTGTTTCAGATATGAGCTCATACATTAACACCATACACACAACACTACTATCTAAAACACAAAGACTATTAACCCTCGCTTTTAGTGAATCAAAGTAGTAGCTATTGAATGCACGTGCCACGTGCCTGTTTATATCTAATGGGATAAGAGTACGCGGTAATTAATAGAAGTCTGGTTCATTAACGACGATCAATATAAAACGAACTTCTTTTTTTTTTTTTAGGATCCGT
>BKCP01007626.1:2216082-2239891 GCA_008636005.1 Striga asiatica | reverse complement strand
AAAAAAAAAAAAAAAAAAAAAATTGATTTTTGTCCGGCCGGCTCGCGACCGGCCGGGGTCCGTCCGGCCGTCGGTTCCGGACGGACCAAAAGCCGGCCGGTTCGGCCGACCGGACAACCTTTGTTGGGAAAATTGGTTTTAAAAAAAGGAAAAATTACACTTTGCTTATCGAACTATCCGCGTTTTTACACTTTGTCCAATCAACTTTTTCCGGCAACTTTTTTCGGTGACACTTTACCCCTTGAATTTCACATATTCTTGCACTTAACGACTTCCGGCACCGGAGATGCAAAATCAAGGGCAAAATCGTCATTTACACCTTAGGAGACACCTCAAATTAGTCTTCACGAATACACTTTGCCGACTGAACTATTCGCGTTTTTACACTTTGCCCTTGATTTTGCATCTTCGGTGGCCGGAAGTCGTTAAGTTCAAGAAAATGTGAAGTTCAAGGGGTAAAATGTCACCGGAAAAAGTTGAGTGGGCAAAGTGTAAAAACGCGGATAGTTCGGTAGGCAAAGTGTAATTTTCCCTTAAAAAATTATTTAGAAGTTGTTTGGATACAAATATATCTGTTTATAATGAGTTTTTTCTTTTGTTAACTAATGTTAGCTTTTAAAAATGTGGTGTGGTTAATTGTTAATAGAATTTTGAATTTATATTAAAATAATATTTAAAATAATTAAAGTTGAACTGATGCAAGAATAAGAGAGAAATGATGTGAAATGATAGTTAGTTAAAATTATGCAATAATTAAAATTATGTGATTTGATGAGTAGTGATTAAAGTTGTTGTGATGTGTATAAATAATTGAGTGGTATTGTTGATGTATGAAAATGTAATCAACAATAGTTCGAACTATACACTAAGATGTGTACTCGGTTCGATTTGCACGAATAGAGTTGTGTGAAGAATCTGAAACGGATGTATGAACTACTCGTGAGTCGTGACTTTTTTAATATCATTTATGAGAGAATATTCTCCTTGCATTAAATGTTGTCCCATCTTCCTTTTATAGGATAGTGGGGAGCTCATTATCATCCTCTTTTCGGGACTATTGTTTACATTTTTAGGGTTTAGGGTTTTTAGGGTTTAGGATTTTTAGGGTTTAGGGTTTAAGATCTTAAAGATATTATGGCCACTCAACATTAAATGCATGATGCCTATCCCAAGGTAGGTGGTGCTCCTAGCTTGTTACATGTGTCCCGGCGGGTTTCATACCATTGGATCGCAAATCTTCACGTCTCGTCGCTATTAATGAATATAGTACGGGCGATCTAAGCAAATGATTAGCTTTCACTAGACCTCCACTTACGAACATCCATTCGTTTTATTAGGACTACCTACACCTCCTTGCGTCCTGTTCGCCCCTGAGTTTATATCTCCTCCGAGTATGAGTTCGGACAGAACTTCCTGTTCTAACTCGAATTCCCCCCCGTTCGGTCAATACCTTGTACATGTATTATTTAATTATATTGATAATATTAAAGATAATGAGTTGTGTTAAAGTTAAATTAGATTTTGAGTATGAATTTACTTTATTTATAAAAAAAACACACTCGTACACTCCCATTTTTTTTTAAGTTGTTACATTGACTATCTTCTTATCAATTCACCATACTCCCAAATATCATATCCATATTTGAGACAGTTTTTTAATATACATAAGTAGGATCATATGAAAATGTGTAATAATGAAATAAATAATTGTAGCGGTTGAATGATATTCATATATATATATATATATATATCAACGCTTGAGATCTGGTCAAATGCTCAAACAATGGTCAGATGGATGGTGACATTCTTGTAATTATGTGTACTTTTGATTTTCAACGCGGAGTATTTTGGTCATTGTGCATAATAGGCTGTTACACGCAGGGTTTTAATACTGTATCGGCGATCATACTGTACGAATCATCGGTATGCGGTTCAACCGAATTTACCCATATTTCATCGATTTTAATAAAAATGAATTAAAGTTATTATTATAATATACTAATATATAAAAAACTATATTTAATAAATACAATAATTAATTAAAATATATTAATTACGTAATCATATTAAAACCAATTGTTATAAAAAGTAATAAATGTATAATATTATTATTATTATTCTAATATGATAATTTAACCGATACTTGGGCCGGTATTTAGTGGTAAAACCGGTATTTTCCGTTATGAGACCGAAATAAATTAGGGTTGGGATTTTATACCAGAGAACAGGAGAACCAAACTGAACCGAACCGAAAATAACCGGTTCAGTCCGATTATTTAAAAAAAAAAAATTGATTTCGGTAATTTTTTGCACAAACCAGTTCTGGTTTCCGGTTCATTTCCAAATGTATGTATATTAACCGAGGAACCGAGTATATATGTGAAATATGCATGTTGTGTATGTTTATATATATGAAACGGTTCCGGTTCTTGGTATGTAATATTTTATTCCTCATTTTTTTCTTTCGGTTCTCGGTTTTTCATGATACTTTTAGTATGTGAGTTGCACTTTTTGATCCGTTCTTAACTCAAAACCAGTTATTTTCGGTTATTTTTTATCATTTTGGTTACCCAAAGAATCGAAAAAATCGAACCGTTATAACAAGGTTTGGTTCTTTATAACGGTTTGGTTCTTTTTCGGTTCCTGCAAATATTTATGTGTTAACCAAATCAGTTACATTTTTTTCGGTTACGGTTCCGGTTCTTGAAAAATATGTTAGGAATCGGACCGGTCCCAGGCCTAGAATAAATCGATAATTTGAGAAAATTGGTATTTAGAGGGTTACCATATCGATCAGACAACCGGTATCAGGTATTACCGGTAATACTGAATGGTACGATATTTAAACACATGGTTATGCTAGTATGCATTTCATAACCATTAATGTGTACGTCACACTATTGTGCATTATGTAGCGCGTTGACGTAGCGATAACTTTGTGACTTTTAATGTGCATATACACACACAATATTGTGCACTTTACTATTTTGCAATATACTTAAACTTCCAAAAATTGTAGATAAGTCTATGGGACTTATTAAACTTTCAAAAAATTCACTCAACCCCCTACATTCTCCTCCCCATCATCACCATATCGTCATCTTCTTCATCTTCGACGTCCTCCACCTCCTCTTTCGGTCCCTCCTCCTCCCCTCCGTCGTGACCGTAGCTTCGACCCCATGACCTCCCACCCGCCCCATCTACTGCTCCTCCCTCCTCCCAAATTCCACCCCCCCTCCCCGCCACCGCCTATTCCCCATCCTCCTCATCCTCGATTCCCGCGTCCCCCCAGCTATCCGTTGCTCAAGCAAGTTCCTCCTAATCAACTTAATTTCAATCTAAGGACGATGAGAATGTAATGTCAGTGAAGGTCGAGAAATTTCAAAGCAAAATAGAGTAACACCGATAATGATGGGGGCCAAATTAGATGCTTCTTGATGGGCTCAGTCACGCACGTCCTAGGAAGACCGACGAGGAGGATGGATAGGCAGGGGGAGGAGGTTGAGTAGGCGATGGTGAGGGCGGCGATGGGAGGATGGCAGTGGCGTCGTCGTGTGCGGCAGGGGCGACGTTGGTGATTGTGAGAGCAGCGACAGTGGAAGGACTTGCACTGACGGCCTCGGGAGGCCCCCTAGATGTAGAAGAAGTTTTTACTCTATGTTAATAATAGTGTTTTGGTAGTAGACTATTTCCCTAGTAGGCTATTCTCGAGGTGAATCCGAGTTTGAATTGGTCTTGTTAGTTGATATATCCAATGTACTCTATTTTCAGTTATAAATGCTATAATTTGAGGGGGGAAAAAAACTTCGAAATGATCGTGGAAGAGAAGTGAGCAGCGGTGATCCGACGGCTGGCGAGAGTTAACAGATGATAGACAGACGGACGGATGAAAGCCAATGAATGATCCACCACTTATACAATGCTGAATAAAGTATGATATATTGTATTTTATTATTATTATGTTTGTAGAGATTGGAATTGCAGAGTGGTGGCAACTGATTAAGTATGGCCTTCTTGCCCTCAAGCTGTTCTTCTTCCTCTTCATTTTCCTCTCATCATCTTTCCATCTTTAACGGCTGTACGAGTAACAATGATAATAATAGTAGCATTTTCTATTATATAAAAGAGGAGCGTCGGATTAGGCCAGATATGATTATAATTAGTAAACGCAGCTCGTGTTTCTCTTCATCTTCTAAAAAAGGAGAAAATCAGAGGAGGCGGCGGTGGCGTAGTCTTTTGCGGTGTTCTCTTCTTCCATATAACAATAATACCAACAACACCAATAATATTAATAATTACAATTATCAGAACAGTATAAATAATAATTCCGAATCCCAGCACGTTTTACCCGAGCTCTGCGATAATACAACTTGCCGCTTAGTCAACCATTTCTCTCATTCTCCAACTACTCTTCGTCCTCTCCGATCCGCTCGATTCCGGACGACGGCCATGGCGGGTAACGGATCTCCAGCTCCATTCACCACCTGCAATCACCTGCGCCATGTCGAGTCCATGGCCACTCTGCCCTCCGGTGCCGGCGCAATTCCCAGATTGAATGCTGTCATCCTCGGCGAGGCCCTTGCTTCCGAAGAAGATGATCTCGTCATCCCAAGCCAGGATTTCGCCGCGCAGGCCCACGTTCCCTCTCCCGCCAAGGCATGTCTTATTTCTATAATCTTCATTCCCCTCAACCTGTAAAGTAATTTTTTACACCCTCTCCCTGTCTCTTATCTTCTTCTCAATTGCAGTATCTCGAGATGTACAAAAGGTCTATTGAGGACCCCGCTGGATTTTGGTCCGATATTGCTTCCCAATTTTACTGGAAAGAGAAATGGGGTCATCCTGTTTACTCTGAGAATCTCGACCTTCGCAAGGGGAAAATCAACATCGAGGTTAGCATCCATGCTTTTTATTCCCTTCTCCTACTCATTCTCCTCTCTGCTTAACTGCTAGTATTTGCTTCTATTTTGGATCAGTGGTTCAAGGGTGGCATTACCAACATCTGCTACAACTGTTTGGATACGCATATCGCTGCTGGGAATGGTGAAAAGATTGCTATCTACTGGGAAAGCAACGAGCCTGGTGTCGACGCTACCTTGACTTACAATCAACTCCTGCACAGAGTTTGCCAGGTAAATCTCCATTTGCCTCTTCTCTTCCTCCCACTCTATTCCTTCTTGTCAACTTGTAAATCAGTCACCAAATACATCTTTAATGTTCTCTTTGCTGACAGCTTGCTAATTACTTGAAAGAAGTTGGCATCCGGAAGGGTGATGCTGTTTTGATTTATCTACCAATGCTGGCGGAACTTCCCATAGCTATGCTTGCATGTGCTCGCATCGGCGCTGTTCATTCGGTAATTCCCACTGCAATACTCTGGCATCTTCATACGCACACACAGGTTCACACAAATTTTTTATTTCATGAATTGGAAAAAACAAGACTGGTTTCATGTGTGTTAGGTAGTTTTTGCTGGATTTTCTTCCGAGTCTCTGGCCCAGAGAATCATGGATTGCAAGCCAAAAGTTGTAATAACTTGCAATGCTGTTCGTAGAGGGTCCAAGGTTATCCATCTGAAAGACATAGTTGACACTGGACTGGCAGAATCCGCTCAGAGTGGGGCTGTTGTAGGTAAAACTTAAAAGTACACGTTAATGTTTGTCTGCACTGTAATTTATTTCCATTACGTTGGAGTATGAATAATATAGGAGTATGGCAGTGTTGTGGCCCAAATCTTTTAAAAACATTTAATTATTTTAATCTTTCATTGTAGTATTTACCATTTATTTGCTTTCCAGATGTGTGTTTGACCTATGAAAATGAGTCAGCTCTGAAGAAGGAAGACACGAAGTGGGTGGACGGAAGAGATATATGGTGGCAGGTCAGATGACAAAAAGCATCAGTCTTTTTCAAGCCTTTTGTACTATAATAAAAGAACAGACAGCTACTTAAAAGAAATATAATATTGAACACAAGTTTCTTGATATATGATCCTACTTTTGATTACTAAATTATTGGAAAACAACACTGTTCCAGAAAGAGTGATATTTACTTATTAACCAGTTGTGCATGTACGGAGTTGCATTTGTTTCTAATGTATATTTTATTTTCTGCCCTATTTCAAGCAACCTCTTCATGCATGTTTGGTGGCTATATGGACATTGTGGAATTACAACAGCATTATTGATATGTGCTTGTTATAAGTGTATTTCTGGGAAAGTGCTTGCTAGCTTGCGAGTGGTGTGTAAAGGTGGTGACTGTGAATCGAACACTTTTTCAACAGTATTGAACATTTTGCCTTGTTATACTAGGGGCTTTTGTATTGAACAATTTTGCATTGCTATACTAGGGGCTTTTATGCCTCAGTCAGATATGACTGCAGTGTAGAGTTCTCTGTGATGGATGCATGTAAATCACTTCCAAACTGTGAATTTATCTGTGCACATACGTGTATTAGCTCAGAGACTAGATAAAATCTGATCCATAGCCACTTTATTGAATAGAACCCGTTAAGTTTTATTTAGTTAGTCTTAGTGAAGCCCAGTTTAGAAGTTCTAGATACATGAAATTTATTCTTCTAACTGTAAGTACCATGTTCTCATTCCATTCAGGATGTTGTTCCTAAGTATCCGGCTACTTGTGATGTTGAATGGGTTGATGCAGAAGATCCACTTTTCATGCTTTATACCAGTGGGAGTACTGGAAAGCCCAAGGTATTAAGAGTTGGAAGTATGAGATATTTTGTAGTTTCTCTTATGCTTCAAATTGCTTTTGAAATTTAATTTTTGGCAATTTGAAGGGAGTGTTGCATACAACTGGAGGATACATGGTGTATACTGCTACCACATTTAAATATGCATTTGACTATAAGCAATCGGACGTATACTGGTATGATATTACCTAATGTTATTATCATGTTATTATCTAATGTGTAAATCAATAGAAGATTCTGACCCTTCTGTAATTGGTCCAATTTTTCATCTTTCAGGTGCACTGCTGATTGTGGTTGGATTACTGGCCATAGCTACGTTACATATGGTCCCCTATTGAATGGAGCAACAGTAGTGGTTTTTGAAGGGGTATTTTATTTAGTACCTTTGAACCAAATTTATCAGTTATCTTACATTGATTCAGTTTTAACGTTCTAGAATGGTAGTTCTATAAGTACATAATGGCAAGTAAGATGCAGAACTTGGACTTTATCAAAATAATTACATAATTTACAACAAAGGCAATATTGGTGCCTCTGAACGTAATCATTTCTGATTAGCCTAATCCGTTGTTACAAATATTGTGATTCTGCAAAAATGTACTAGTTAGCAGCCTGATATAATCCTCTTTTCATCTCGTAGTCTTATATTAATTCCTTGCAGGCCCCTAATTATCCTGATTCTGGACGTTGCTGGGACATAGTTGACAAATACAAGGTTTCTATATTCTACACTGCTCCCACATTAGTGCGATCTTTGATGCGTGAAGGAGATGAGGCAAGAGTCAGACACTCTTAACATTACTTTTTTGTTGTTTCATGGACTGCCTGGGAATGAATATTGGATCGGTTACTTTTTCTCTTCTGTCGTGACTTGTTAATATTTGATATAGAAGGATATATATTCTCTCTCCGACCATTTATCTTTTTGGACACGCATGTGAGTTGATCACTGATTAGGTACTATGACATGAGAGGAAGATGTATATGCATAGTGAACATAGGGTAATTCCGTATTTAGAAAGAACTTTATTGAAAGACTTGAAGCCAGGAATCACTTCACTTAAATTATACGTTCACAGATTTGAAATTATGTGCAAGAGCAGGCTTTAACATTATCTTCTTATTCTCTATGTGTTTGTTAGACTTCCACTCATGTTTTTTGCCCTGTGCGAATGAAATCTGAGTACTTATTCATAGTATTGACTGGGGTAATTAAGCTGCTCTGATGCAGTATATCTTTTGGTAGGTCTAATTCCGTAATATATAAACTACCATGTCCTTTTTGATGGCCTGTCACTGTTTTTATGATGTAGGACCAATGGCGTGTTTTTTGTTATAAGTTACTACTACTAGTGGTATACGTCCCTATATCCACAATATTGTAAAAATTATTTCGATCTAATAACATAGCTATGCTCCAGATGGTATCACATAATCTCAGTGGATTGTTTGCTTGAATAAAACCCTGATTTTATTATCGATCTTGCAGTATGTGACCCGATATTCTCGGAAATCATTGCGAGTCCTAGGCAGTGTGGGCGAACCCATTAATCCAAGCGCATGGAGGTGTTATTCATCCTCAAAACTAGGCTTTGTTTATCGTATTATTATTAGCATTCTTGGACACTCATAATGCTGAAATATTCATGCATGTCTTTCCATTCTCTTTATACCAGGTGGTTTTTCAATTTGGTTGGAGACTCACGATGCCCCATTTCGGACACTTGGTGGCAAACAGAGACTGGAGGCTTCATGGTACATTTGCTTGTCTTGTTCATTTTGATCATAATGCAGAAACAACAATAATAGTTGCTATAGCATTTAACTCTACTACCTTGCAGATCACTCCTTTACCAGGTGCTTGGCCTCAGAAGCCAGGTTCTGCTACCTTTCCTTTCTTTGGTGTCCAGGTACTGAGATGCATATCCATTATACTAATCAGATTAAATCAATCTCGAAAACTCTCCTAAATGGATATTTATATTGGAGTTTTTTTTCTTTAGAGTTGCTTTATTTCAGAAACGACTTTCTTACTCATTAAGATTATGGAACTTTTAAATCTTCAAGAAAACTAATGTGAAGTGAGACAAAATAGCTTATGATTTGATCTCCTTAAATAATGTCCATATAATTCAGAGCCTTCGAACATCCATTCCTGTTAATTTGTATTTAAGGATGTTGATACTTAAGCATTTGGATTTTGGTTCAAAACATAAATATCTTCACCCTTTATGTCTAGCTATCCCTTGGTGGTCATGATTGTTTTATAATGGCTCTTTTTAACAGTATAAGCTTTACGTATTAAAGCATTTCAGATGCCTAATTCACTTGCATATGCAGCCTGTCATAGTGGATGAAAAAGGTGTTGAAATTGAAGGGGAGTGCAGCGGTTATTTGTGTGTCAAAAGCTCTTGGCCGGGGGCATTTCGAACGCTCTATGGGGATCATGAAAGATATGAAACAACATACTTTAGTGCCTTCCCTGGCTACTATTTCACTGGGGATGGTTGCAGCAGGTATTTTTTTGGGAAATAAGAGGTTCTGGTTCTTCAGTCTTAGAATTAGTTTTTAAACATCATTTCCATCATATTCCCCATATTCTGAATCATATGTTAATTTATTCTGGTAACTTAGGGATAAAGATGGTTACCACTGGCTCACAGGTAGAGTAGACGATGTTATAAATGTCAGGTACTGTTGTCCGCTTTTCATCTTTTTATGTTACAGATCAACTGTTTGGTTGTCTTTCCTTACTTTTATTTCTAAAAGCCTTGAGAGATATTGTTCAGTTCACAAATTTTTTATTTACCTAAAAGTTACATTTTAGGCAAGCATATGATGTTGATTGTCTTATTGATAGATCACTCACTGGGCTATAGTGGCACCCATAAATCAAATAGTAGCTTATAATTGCCACCAATCATTGCAGTCTCTCCATTTTTTTCTACCACATATGCTAGTAAGTTGATTACCACAATCAAACTCACCACTGCAGATATATGATGGAGTTACAGGTTTGTTTAGAGGTTCATACAGGTGGTATTTATTCTCATATGCTAATAGCTCGAGATTGACCCTTATAGCTTCACGCGATATCACTCTTCCCTATCCACGGCACACAACCCCGCCACTCAGTTTGTCGGACCTATGTCTCTTAAGTTCCTCTGCCTTTCTTTTAAGTGTTTAACATAGGGATGTGGTGCTGTTGGTCTGGTTTTACATGAATCAAAACAGTGATAGATTTCTAGGGTGGAAAAAAAAGGTAACGGGTACTCCCCCCACCTTCCCACACGAAGATCCCATCAACACGTCATGGACAGATTTTTTTTTTTTGGTGGGGGGAGAACTTGTGCCTTTTGTTAAAAATTACAAGAATCTCCATGTGATTATTTTACATTAGAGACCAAAAGTGCAGCAAATCAGTTTTTGTACCTGATTTTGGGGAAAAGAATAAGAAAAGGAAGTTGTTAACTTGTTATACTGAGGGCCTCAAGGCTATTCTTGTTTACATTGGTTAGGTTCTTTTTATCAGCCTATAAATAATTGTCTGTACTGGGACATGCAGTGGACATCGGATTGGCACTGCAGAAGTGGAATCTGCCTTAGTTTCGCATCCTCAGTGTGCTGAAGCTGCTGTTGTTGGTGTTGAGCATGAGGTACCTTTATATATAATTTCTTGTTTTCTCATTGGTGTGTCTCATTTATTTTCTACTTCTTTGAACTTCTATGTCAAGATTGAGCTTTAGCCATCTTTATTTGAATGTGATGTTAGGTTAAAGGACAGGGGATATATGCATTTGTTACCTTGGTCGAAGGCATTCCTTACAGTGATGATCTCCGGAAAAGTCTTATAATGACTGTGAGAAAGCAGGTGTGTCTAAATTTATGATCTCTATCGTTCATGTGAAGAGGAAAATATTATGATGGATGATACCCTAAAGTTTGAATTGGTCTAAGCATGAATGTTAAATTTCTTTCTCTTTACAAGTATAGCTAGTACGATACCCGTATACTACACGGGTGCATGAAAAAATAATTTGAATAAAAAAAGTAAAGGAGTTTAGTTATTGCGAGTATATATACAAAATAAATAAATGAAAGTTTCATAAAACAAAAACTACTTTACTTTGGTATTTTATTTCAAAATCTCAAAAATTTCTTTAGTTCTACTTAAAATTTATCAACTTGGAAAAATAACAAAAAATATGATGAATGGGTTAAAATTTATCAACTTGGAAAAATAAGATAAATGATGATAATTAAGATAAGGGACGTGTTTAGTTAAGACTTCATTAATTATATTATCCATATAATTATAATACATTATTCATTATGCGAACAAAGACACATACTAAAAAATGGGCTAAATTTTGTCAACTTGAAAAAATAAAAAAATATAAATCCTTAGTAAATAAAATAAGGAAATAAAGATTTGTGTGATAACAAATTTGGTAATGAAAGAGAGATTGATGAGAAGCAATAATGTATGGTGGAAAAATTATTTATTGCATGACATGTATGATTCCAAAGCGTGCGAGCCTGCCACTTAGGCTCAGCACGTTTTGAATTAATATATAGGGGAGATTGGCATCGTTCTTATCCGGTTAAAGTCTCTCTAGGGATCCCAAACATTGCCACAATTATTTGTTCCTGCCTCCTTTAATCCTGTAGAGTCGTATAACAAGTTGGGCTTATGTTCTGTAAGAGGTATATTATGAATTAGCTGGTTGTTGTACTGGATCATGTGAATTTACTGTGTCCATTTGGTTAGATGAAACAATTTTGAGAAAGTGAGATAAGATGGAAGCGTAGGTGTGGTATTGAGTCAAATAACTGCTAGTGCTTCTGAGGGTTGACTAAGGAACAGTTGCAAGGAATGGGCGGAGTTAGGTTCTTCAGTTATAGCGTGTGGGGTTGTGGAAATTATGAGAAGAGGGCAACTCAACATTTAATTTTGCATAAAGTTATGTATAACATTTTAGTAAATGTATCCCAGGAGGCTTTTTGCATGAAGGCAGCTTTTGCATCGAGTTGAAACTTATAAGTATCGGTCTTTGTGTCACAGCCCTGTTTTGTGCTTTCTTATCTTGGAAAAAAATTAACTTATTAGGAAAATATGATGTGAGGTGTTGGATGGTGAAAGAGGATCATCAAGAAAAGTGGTTTCATAAGCTTGTACATTACAATTGCATTTCATATTTAGACAAACATTATTTGTTGTGGACATTTAAATGTAGAGGCTCTATCTTACAAATCATTTGTGTTGGTCTACAGATTGGAGCCTTTGCAGCCCCCGACAAAATCCACTGGGCTCCTGGTCTTCCAAAGACAAGAAGCGGAAAGATAATGAGACGGATTCTAAGGAAAATTGCTTCCAGGCAATTAGATGAGCTTGGGGACATCAGCACACTTGCAGATCCTGGTGTGGTTGATCAGCTTATAGCACTGGCTGATTGTTAATTTTAGCTTCGCTAATTCTATTAGTGAAATGCCATTTCCCCCCTTCATCGACTATTTGGCTTTTATTACTCTTTCATTTCCGCCAACCATATCACTTGTTACTGGACCTAACTCATAAGTCATTTGCTTGGTTTGCGTGAGATCCGAGATTTTTTAGAATGTATTTGTATATTTCGTGTATTTATGGCTGAAAAACAGCAGTAGGTCTTAAAGTATGATTCCAAGTAGATTTCTTATGTTCAGTCATGTATTACATTTAATTTTAGTTTCTTTGACATGCTAGCTAATCAAATTTAGCTAATAGAGCTCGGAACTGTTTATTACTTGAGGATTTAAAATGCTAGCTAATCAAATTTAGCTAATAGAGCTCGGGAAAACGGCTAGCAAAAGTTATAGTACCCACCTTTTTAGGATATTCAAGTTATAGAATATTGTAGGGCCATAATCTTTTAACAAATATGCATATTTCTGGAATGCCATAATCTTTTAACATAATAGTATGAAATTTCAAATTTTACATTATGCATTTTTGTTGTAAATATACAAAAAGTCCGATATCTATTTCTCAAGCTATCCGCCAGTTTTTCTCAGTACATCTCACAGAAATACCATTATGTGTGTTCTAGGCACGCAAAAAGTACAGCAAAGTGAAGCTTTCTCATTTAAGTACCAACTAACAATTTGTTCTCTGCAGGAAACAAACTTCAGTTTGGCACATTATACTTGGAAGCTTTCAAAGTTTAGAGTGAAATAAAAACTCTGCCACGTAAGACAAGATTAGTGTGCTTTTCCAGACAGTGGAAACAATGAGAACTTGACAGAACTTTACAAAAGTATAAGAACAGGACATGCAAAAAAACTGAAAAACTCGCTCTGGGATGAATGTTAATGTGTGGGCTAGTCCTACTTAATGTTCTGCGCAAGTATTGTTGTCTGTAATAATTTCTCACCATCCTCGTCAATCCTACTCCAGCCTGGGGCTCTATACGCAAATAACTTGTTCCTGTCCAAACCATTGGCTCGAAAACCAGTTATTTTAGAAGAAACCATGGGCATCGCAAGAACTGATGAAGCGTGAATTGATTCTTCTCCTAAACCCAATGATAATGAACAAGCAGCCTGCATCAAAACCAAGTTTTACACATATTACTATTTAAATTCATCTCTATTTCAATAAATCAAACAAAGTAATGCCAAAACCTTAATCTTAACAATCATGTTCGCGGCTTTCATCTGCACCCTACGCGTAAGTGATCCTATATCTTTCATTTGTGAATCCTCGCAAGGCATGACAGATCTGTAAATAATATAGAAGCAATCAAACTTTGTTTTGACTCATTAATATAGAAGTTGATCTACTCACGACATGCACCACTTTGGGTATAGTACTTTAATCACATATATCAGCACAAACCTATGAAAGTTCCCTGTGCCATACCTGTCCACATCATTGTCATGACTTGCAGCTAAAGAATCCAAAGCTGTATCTTTGATTTCTCCTCCTGGCAAAACACCTATTCGTTCAGTATTATTCACAAATTGCCACAACTGAAAAGTGAAAGCAATCTATGATCATTGACAAACCTCTCGATTCATCAGGAGCAAGCAAAGAAATGCCTATGAATACAGAAATCATTCCTAGAATGAACATCGTAGTTCGCAATGCATCAAATACCTGCCAAGGACAAAGGTTATTAATCATGTTGTTCTAAAAAATGATTCAAAAGTGATAATAAAAACCATAACAAAATGCTCAAAAGACGTCCTATTCTACACAATTATCGGCAATGACTTTTGTGACTAGACTGGAACTAAAACTACATGTGTTACTGGAAGTAACTTATATCTAATTAATACTGTCATAGTAACATGTGCCATATGGCAAGGTACTTAGTAACATCCGGGCATTTAACAGAACAAAAGGGACTACAATCATTCCATTTATGAAACTATCTAAGGTGACGATTACATACATTCAATTATTTGATGAGATCGGAGAGAGGCAAAAGTGAGAGGGAATAAATAATATTTCTGATTTTTTCTATCCGCGTGCAACTTCAATGATAAATCTTGTCCAGCCCAACAAAAATGAAGTTATTCCATATCTAATCGCCACCTTAATGTATTATCAAGAATATTTGTTAGGTCTTGTGCTGTATCACCTGTTCCACCTCAATACTACTCAGAGATAAGTTCAGATAATGAGACCTAACATTATGCACCTTTGATGACCTTGTAGAGAGGGAGTGCTGTGGACAGATGACAACACAACAAACCCTATACAATTTTCCACAAGGCTGATGCAAAATAGAAAAAACCTGAGTTGAGGTCGATAGTTACCTGATATTCCTGGAAATATACAAATCCTGTACAAATGGAGAAAAATGTCCAAACAATCTGAAACATGGGAACAATAAGTATTGCGTCAAACAGTGACAATCCTTCATTGAGCCTTGCCATCTGCAAATTCATGGCAATACCAACCATTAAACATAAATCTTCATATCAACAACATAGTACTGGATTCAAGAAATAAAAATGTTTGATTAATTACCCAAAATCCAGCTGTACTGAAAAACAATATGACAGTGGAGTACGTGAACCAACTATGCAACTGATAATCACTTGAAAACGACAATCTCAAGAGATTTGATCTGCAAAAAGTTACAGGAATTAGAAACTGACATGATCTAGGTTCGAGGGAAGCAAAATCAGAGTCTTAAGAAATACTGTAATTACAACTCACAGAGACTTTGCAAACAACACTGAACATGACCCAACAGCACCAGAAACAATGGCGTATGAAAGTGGAAGAAGCATGTGCCAAGAGTGCTTCACGTCATTCCCTGGAAGAATTAGCAGCAGTTCTCCTTTTCTATATTTTCCGAAAATCAAAACCGACCAGTGAAACAATGCATTAGCCATCAACGTTCAAACCACTAAGTAATAGGATAGATGCTTTATTTCTAAGATTTAGTCACCTGTACAATGAATGATTCAAGATCACAACTACAACCAAAATCAGACAGTAAGCCAGGAAAGTAGTGTTGCCATACTTCTCTGCCAACTGCTCAGTTGTGTAAACTGTTAAAAGAGAAAACACAATTAAAATGAGTTCCAACTAACGAAAACATCATGAAGCGTAATTAATAACTGACACAGAATAATGATGCCAAGATCTTCAAGCATGAGCCAAAGAGCTAAGATGGCGCTCACATGAAAAGATTGATTGTGATACATTATCCACAAAATTGAACTAGAAATCTCTGCAGCATTTCAGGTAATTATATATTGAATTCAAGTTAAACATTTTTCAATCTATTTATGCTAACTAAATGGAAATACGAAATCCATTGTTAAGAGAAATGGAAATAGGGAATCCAGTGTTACAAATTTGATTATCTTAAATACATATAATAGGTTGAAATAGATTTAACATATTAAAGAAATATAATTAATAATTGAGGATTTGTTGGAAACACAGATTCTTATGAACAATAACATTAATTATGAAAAATATTATAATGTAAAATATATATATATAAAAGCATGTTTAGAAAGATATGCAACAGTGCAGGACACATGGAAGGCGGCTGTGAATATGAATTGCTTGGGGAGGAGTCAGAAACAAAGGAAAGTGAGGAATATATTAGCATAAGGTGTCCAGCATTCATTCTATATGTAAAAAAAACTTTTATAAATCCTACATGCGACGATGCCACATAAGAATTTTTATGTCAAATGTCATTGTGATAGAGCAATCCAATTAAGATGCTCTTAAACTGTAGTGACAATCTCCAAAATAAAGATTTCTATACCAAGTTTATACCATCTGGTTATTCTCCAAAGTTATGCCCTTGAATTATATATCAGAAAGTGTTAGAAAATGGTTAAAAAATCTGGCAATATAAGATGAGATACCTGGTGACTGGTGGTTCCCAAACGCGACTAGGAAAACGTTTCCAAGAACAATAAAGGCTGTAGCAACAAGTACTCTGCAAAAAGTTTCTGTGCATAATCAGATTACGCATCTTGAGAAATGCAAATACATTTAAAAGGGATATAAATAGAGGAACTGCTTGGTTATGGTTTAGTATACTCAAGCTTGTGAATTTAGGGTTAAACATACTTACTTGACTGTCACAGTTTTGTTTAGCACAAAGAAGGCAAATGCAATGTTTGACACAAACTGGACAGATCCCAGAGCTGCAAGGAGGGACTGCAGATAAAACCAATAGCAGAAGTACAATACAGAAACATCAATAAGACGGAAGAAGATGATACCATAGATTAAAAAGAAGTGTTCCTCAAGATACCAATCAAACTTCCGAAAATAACAGTACTTCAGAAAAATTGTTGAAGTACATATATAAAAGCATATATGATTTCTTTAAATGGTTCATCCCAAAATCAAAATTTCTCCATGTTCTCACCTGAGCAGCATAGCCAAAGGAAATAAAATTAAGACAATTTCCGAAAACAAAAAAAAGAATACCTGCATGTATTAACAATGCAACCGATTACTTGACATTGTTAGTTTAAAGATCAATAGAGTTGATGATTTATTCAGTAAAGGAAAAATCAAATTAATCTACCAATTCTCCACGTGTGGAAGTATATAATAGGCTTCATTACAGCTTTTCCATTTGTCCCATCGCTGTCAGCCATAGATTGTTTCTCTCTCTGCAAATTTAATAGATAAGATAGCTCGTTACAAAAGAGAAGTTGAGCTTATCACGAAAAGTTAGCAGGTTTCTTTTCTTCTACATGTTTTGAGCACTCATTTTTCAAATGAGAAAGGGACTAGTGAAAGTCTCAATTTACAAATGGAAGCACAACACAGAACAAAACACTAGATATTAACACCAGAAAAGAATGAGAAAACCTTTTGCAACAATAAAATTCTTAAACATACTTAATGATACATCAAAAGTAACCATAAGCCACGCAATTTATGAGCTTCATTTCGGTTGCATGCACTAACCATAATCATGGGCTCAGGCCTTGGAATATGAACTAATAATAAATAATAAATGAATAAAAGATACTCGAACTGCATACATCAAAATAACATTTACCCAGGAAACAATGATCAATATAGAATTCGGTAACACAAATCTCTTGGTTGTCAGAAAGAACAAAACTCATAACATACAAAACAAGACATGATTAGCTGGCCCTTTGGATTTTTGAAGCCATTAACAATTGTGTTGACTTTAGAGACAAATCCTACGACTTCATCTAGAGGAGTAATAAATGCTATATTTAAGTGATTATGTAATCTAACCCTAGTTGACATAACTCCAGCTTTTTATGTTGCATATGGTGCAGCTACCACTGTGGGCAGTTGGTGCATGCATGTGAAAGTCATTTTGGCACACACCATAGGCATCAGCAACAATAGTGAGACTGTGAGAGTAATATGTCGTCCATGTTTTTCTTAATTTGTGTAAGGATTTAAAAAATACCATTTACATTTCAAAACATGACATACCTATAACCTGTGGATCCAGACTTTTATCCAGCAAGTGCGGATTTCAACTAAGTTTCCCATTACAGTCACAAAGAAAAAATGAACTCAATAAACCTAGCTATCATAATAATATTTACAGTTATAATGCTACTATCCCAGATGACATAGATGGATTATTTTTTAAGGTAGCTCATTAATAAGCTTTAAATATAATGTATATGCTGTTGTGGAATCGCATTCGATGAAATTGCAAGAATTAACTTAAGGGAAATATACAATGTCAATATGAATCAACTTTAAGAATACCTTTAGAAAATAACAATAGCAATACATATAGTGTAGTTTAGCAGGGTTCCTCTGGGAAGTATTTGATCATCTTGCCATTTCAATCTTTCTCTTTTCTAACCTCTCCTCCACCAGTCTTTGTTAGCTCTTAATTTCATCCTTTGTCTATATATATATATATATCAAGATTAGGCCCTTGCCTCTTGTGCAAGTCTAGCAATGGTTATAACCAGAGGACAAGGGAAACAAGACCGGCTAACTGAAGATAACTCATTCACTGATGCACCTTATCAAAGAAATGCAGTAGAACCTAAATCACATCTGAGGAAGCAATAAAAGTGAGACAGTTGGGAGACTAATGTACCTCATCATGACCCAGCTTAAGAAGATTAGTGCCAAAGTTGATGGCGACGCTGCCAAAAAGGTTGATGAATGCTCCAATAACCCACTCTCCCATAGAAAATGCTTTGCTGAAGGCGGTTGGTTTTATTAAGTATTGTAGGAAATAATGGGGCTATTCAACAACATTCATCATTGAGGTTGAAATGGTAAATGCCACTGATCGTTTACACCCATTATGGAGGGAATTACTTCCAAGGAGCTTCCAGCTTGTTCATCAAAACCCAGCACCCAAGAGAAGGAACTCCAGGTGGTTGTTGATATATGTAATATAACCTCTTTAAAGAATCAAACAATAAAATTTTAGGCAACAAAAGAGGGCACTTTATGCTGATCTCTAAATGCATTGTAATTAGGGAAAGGCGAGGCACGGATTAAACAAATAAAAATTGAGGTATTATGCAAAGAAAAAAAAATAAAAATTGCAAGTGAAGATCAATGACAATGGAGGAGACAGCAGCAGCAGCAACAGGGAGATGATTTGTTTCTTCAGATACAACTCAATGCCCAACGATGATGTAAATTTTATACATCGGAATAGCATTATGAGCATCATTGTGTAAAATCGAAATGGTGTTAAATCGGAATCACATAGTTAAATTAGAGAGAAGTTGTAGCAAAATCTTACCGAAGAATTATTAAAATGGAGCAGAGATTGGTTGCCTCGAGAGAGATTTTTTGAGCTGAAAATTTGAAACGACCGACTGATCTGAATCTAATGAGAACCTGACTCGTTTTACTTTTCTATTTTGGACAGAAGAAAATAAGATAGGAAGAGAAGAAGCGTGTTGGTTGGTTTTAATTTTCATACGTAATTACAACGGGAACGCGACACTTTATCGACCATTGCATCTTTGTGGCCAAGCCCAAGAGTCCAACTGTTTTACTAGAGAGAAACAATATATATATATATATTAAATAATAGTACATGCACACACCATGCCATTTGATTTGGGAACTATAAAAGACAAAAAAATCCTTTACCAATCTAATTGATAAATCGATTGAACTAGTGAACCAGCTTTTGGTGGATTAATGGTTGATCATCATTATCTTTTACCTCCTTAATTTTATTGTTGATATGACTCATATATTGACAATGGAAAGAGGCATCAGCCCTCTCTTGGGCTGGATCGATTAGTTGGGTTGGGAGTGCGGGGACGGAGCCCCCGCGGTACGGTACGGGATATTTAGGTAAATTTATACCTAGTAGGGTTATAATATAAATACATGGTGTATTGATGTATTTGAATGATTGAGAATAATAAAAGATCGCTCCGCTAGGCACATTGTCGAACCACGTAAATCTTGTGTTGTTTATTTTCTCCATAGACGTAGGCACATTGCCGAACCACGTAAATCTTGTGTTGTTTATTTTCTCGTCTTTAATTCGTATTGTCATCATTTCACAACATTTATATATAGAATTCATTCATGAATCACAACTAGATTATTAACAATTCAATCATTAATACCTCCCTCAGAACTTCAAATACAAAATAAAAGAAGAAAAAAAAATACTTTACTACTTTCCTCGAGTTATCTCGCTCTTGAATTTTTCCACAATTTTCAAGTGCCCAAAGGTCACCAAAGTCGTTCCAGAATGCCCTCTGACGTGATTTGAAAATACAAATTTTTGTACACTTTTCATAATTATGGTTGAATGAATCCTCATCAAAATAAATTTAACCAAAAAATAAAAGAAAAAAAACTGTATAAAATTAGAAAACACATCTAAAAGTCATCTTTATCAAAAGGCTGGTGTGAGGGCCACAATGAAAATTGCTACAAAAATCCATCAAGGCAGAATCACATGTAGATTTTTTCAGCTCCCAAATTACCAACAATATTTATTTCTCACAATCTTCAACCACATTCCTATCAACAACACAAATTCATCACTAAACCAAAGGATGTGGACAAACAAACATCATCCTTCATCAAAACCTTAATACAATAAAAACATGAGCTAGCCCCAGATCAGATGGCTAATAGTCAATGGCTACAAATCCTCGGTTTCTACTAAAAAACGAACTAAATAACATCATCATCATCATCCGATCAACAGCTTGTTCTCGTCCAAGAAAGTATAGGTGGGGACTTCCAGATTGTACGGAGCTGGACCCTTTCGAATTCTTCCGGATACGTCATAGTGAGAGCCATGGCAGGGGCAAAACCACCCTCCGAAATCACCAGCATTGGGCAAAGGGATGCAGCCCAAATGCGTGCAGACCCCAACAACCACGAGCCATTCCGGATTCTTCACCCTCTCTGAGTCCTTCTGTGGGTCCCGCAGCGAGGCGATCTCGACACTGTTGGCCAGCTTCACGTCTTCCTCACTGCGGTGCCTAATGAAGACGGGCTTTCCTCGCCACTTGACCGTGACAGTCGACCCCGGCTCGATGCTCGACAGATCAACCTCCAGAGAAGCCATTGCCAGAACATCCTTACTGGCCGACATGCTGAGGATGAACTTGAGGACAACAAGGCGCAGCAAGGAAGCGTACACGAATCTGCCACCTGTCAGGACAAAATATGCAAAGGCACGCTTACTGGGATCACCTGGGGCGTACCGCTCGTGGTTGTGCTCGTCGTAAACTATCTTTGGACTAGGGTTTCTCATAGCAGCTACAGTTGGTGGGATAGGGATAGACCTTTTCCCTTCATTCTTTGGTGAAATGGAATTACAACCAAAACCTGGTGTACCAACACAACACAACACAACCAAATATTTATATATAAGAATCACATTCAAGCCATGTTAAATTAAGGCCATAGTTTAATGTGTATACTATTGGATGTGTGCAAGTGCAACAGGGTTTAAAATAGTTCTAGGGAGAAAGCAACTAGCTGTACAGAGGAACTCCCGCAGGTTAGATGATCGTAGAGTCCCGAAACTCCAGGACACAAGAGGTGCGAGTTCAATTCTAACAAATAGCTCCGATTTGTAAGCGAAACAAAAGACAAAGATTGTAGCTTTTTCTTAGGTTAACTAACCATGCAATTAGTCGAAATTTGGAAAAGAGGTAAGAGGAATTAATCAATTAAATGAAATTCAGGCATCCATTTCCTGTACGAGGTAAAACCCCACTGAGTTCATTAAAATAGGAGGAGTGAGGGATTAGACGAACCTCTGGAGGAGAAATGAAAATTGGGGTAAGGGTCAATTGGGCTGTCATTGAAGAAATGAGTTCCGTCGACGGATTGATTGGGAAAGCCGGAGGATGAACCGGCGGCCTGCGATGGCCTTCTGAGTGAGGATGACAGCCTGCGAGCAGCGACCCTCAACATTTTCTTTCACCAACACAAACACATCCTTCACTGGTGACTGCGTTGGGTGACGGAGAGTATTTAAATCTATAAAAAATGAGAGGCTAGTAATTAAACTCATAAATTATCACATTAGGTATAAATTATAGCAATAAAAACTTAATAGATATGTGTTCAAGGTTGTAGTAAAATAAAATAAATCTGAATGGTTATTAAATTTCGGTCAAGAAAATAAAATATATGCATAGATATAAATTTGAACATAGTTACATGATAACTTTATAGTATTTTGGACATACTTACATGTGTATTTCAATTTAATATCCCACTAGTATAACATACGTGCATTACACAGGTGCTTGTTAAAAAAATTATTCTTAAATTTTTAAAATAAATGAAAAAATTATTTTAAAATTTAATTACTCTTTTACAGAAAAAATATATATTATTATATATTTTAGAATGACACTTGTTACTTGTGCGCTTACATATATTATATTATAGTAATTTTTCTAACTTATATCATATAATTACTTGAAACATAAATATATTAATTGATAAAGTTTTGTATTTTAATATTAATATTAAAAATTAATTTAATTATTGTTATACAGAAAAATATAATTTATTTTTTTTATACATACAATATAGTTCTTACAGATGTTGATCGGGACAAATAGGAGTTGACACATCTCTTCATGTCGCATACTCAAGCAGTCAGTATATTCCGGACATATTACTGGTACATCGGTATAGATTCGACGTACAAAAACAACAGGTATGTTACTTTATAAATATCAAATTAGTATGAATCTTAATTAGTATGTTTGAGTAAGTTTTTTGATTTTATGTTTTCTCGTGTTACTCTCATTTGCACATGTACCAGATGTCGTTGGTGGAAATTATTGGGATGACGCTATGCGACAAGAACTTCTTAATTGCATATGCAATTATCAAGGACAAGAGTACAACTATGACTGAGTTCTACGGATGTTGAGACTTCTGATAGGGTCTGTTGGACATCTTAATGCCATTGTCACTGACAAAGAGTTGGGCTTGATGACTCATATTCGAAGGAATTTTCAAGAATTTGTCCACTTACTTTACACATGACACATCAACAAGGATGTGGAAGACATAGTCTATCGGCTCCTTGGAAAAAATAAGGACTTCGTTCAGAAGTTCGCACACGGCAGGTGAAAGAAGGTTGTCGAAGCGGATACGGAGGATGAATACAACATTGTCGTAGGTGAACTGTATGTTCGGTACGCGAAGTTTAATAGAGTGTTACAATATGTGGAGCACACATGGTTAGTCCACAAGGAAAAGTTTGTTAAAGCGTGGACGAATTCGGTAACACATTTTGGTAACACAACCTCTTGTAGGGTGGAGAGTGCACACGCTGTGTTGAAGCAGTGGCTTAAAACGTCGACTGATTCGCTCTATATAGTGTGGGAGAAGGTTGATAAGGAGATTAAGTCTCAACTGATTCAAGTCAGGTACATTTATTAAAGTACACATATTTACTATGTTATTATGCATTAATTATGAATTTCATTGGGTTTAATGCTATGTAATGTACTATCAGGTGCACGCTGGAGTCTTCAAAACTAAGGAAGATTGTGCAGTATATGGATTCCCTTTCGCGATTTTGACACTGAGGTGTCACATCACTGTCTAAATTTATTGAATGCTGAGGTTAAGCGGATGCGAGACTTGAGCGATGAAGTTTGCTCGCGCTGCAGCTGTGTACTAAGATACACTCATGAACTTCCTTCTGCCTGTAAGCTAAGGGCTACACACAATTTTGATGTGCCGATTACTGTCGACATGACCCACAGGTTATGGAGCACACTAGAGGTGTTAGAGTCAGGTATAATTGCGAGCTTGATAAATTTATAGAATTTATCTAAATTTCATGTATAGAATATAATTTTTCTAGTTTATGTTTCATGTTTTAGTATACTTCATGTATAAAATAGATTATGTTGTTTAATTTTTTGAACTTTTGATCTTATACTTGTAGGGACATGTGACCAGAGTGGATGGACAGATCATCAGCTTTTTCGGAACCTTGTCGACGAGGTTGAAACGACCGATATTGCGACGGTGCGGCACGTGAATCACCTCATCTACGCTCACGTTCACCATGACCAACAAGGTTATACAGAACCTGGAGTGAAGGAAAATACGAGAGGTTGACCAAAAAA
>BKCP01007626.1:2187817-2210045 GCA_008636005.1 Striga asiatica | reverse complement strand
ACACTCATCCACAACATGATTTGGATCACCGCATCTAGTGCACTGTCCCCTATCCCTCCTGCGGCGTGCCCGACGATCCATTTGCATGCGATATCGTCTCGTTTGCACGCGACCGGGTCCAGGCTTCAAGATCATTCTCTCCCAGTGTGGTATCAATTTCCACTCGACCGGCGCCCATGTATCCGGATTACCAATCGGAGCAAAATTCCAATTGCTAAATTGAGCTACCCAGTTCTCCGTCCAAAAATACTCACTGTACAACAGTTTTGGGTCAGTCCCAACTGAACGACATACTGTTATCGCATGAGAGCATGGTTTCCTATGCGTTTGCCACTTCCGACAACTACAACGTTTTCGGTTGTAATCTACCTTATACCTGTAATAATTCCTCAGTGATTTATATATATACAATATGAAAAAATTGAATGGACAAAGAAAAAAAAAAAACATATACTTACTTGTTTTGCCCTCTTCCACTAGCCCGTAAACCGGTTTCCACTTCGTATATGGAGCTGTCGGCGTCCTAACTCTCACATTATGAGTGGCGGCTGTCTTCTCCAATTGCAAATATGCGTTAAAGTGCTCCCTAGCAATGGGACTCCCGCATCTCGTGGACTTGTTTTGTTCCTGTTAAAACAAATCCAGAGTTTTATGAAATGTGGCGTCTACCAAAGCTCTGCACGGTAGGAACCTAACCCCTTTCAGGACGTTTTTGTAACTCTCCGACATATTTGTTGCAATGTGCCCTATCTGCGTCCTTGATCTTTCAATAGGGTCCACTTGTTCAAAGGAATTCGAAAAAAGTAATTGCGTGCTTCGGAACTCAATGCCAACAGTCGTTGTTCTGTCCCTCGAAACTTTCGCTCCGACAACTGCGAACCTAATTCCTAAAAATCAATTTAGGGTTTTATAAAATGGATTTATTAAATCCGTTTTTCAGAACCCCAAAATCAATCAATTTAGGGTTTTATAAAACGGATTTAATAAATACATTTTTCAAAACCCTAAATTGATTGATTTCTGGGGTTTTGAAAAACGGATTTATTAAATTCATTTTATAATTATTAATTTTTATTCTATTCCTCTCTTTTTAAAAAGAAATAAATATTTTTTAAATTATTTAAAATTAAATATAACACGTATAATAAAAATCCGTTTTTCTAATAAAATGTTATTACAAAAACGGATTCGGGAAATACGTCTTTTTTATTTTTTTTACTCTTTTTTTTTTTTTATTTTTCTCCACTTATTTTTTTTTAAATAAATAAACTACCCAATATGTAATTGGAAAGAGGAAGTGAGTAGTAACATGAGGTGGTGAATAGCTATTCACTTTTGTGTACCAAGCGAGGCACCCAAACAAAACCCTGGTTCCTTTAACATTTAACCGGGCGCCGTTGTTCGTTGATATTACGGTTTTCCGGATTCACCGCCGACAGTTGGGTGTCCCCTTTTCCCTCCATCAAATTTGGCCGACGATCTATTGCCGTCTGGACCACCGACTTATTCCTCACGCATTGTCTCTCTCTATCAGGTACAATTTTTTCTTTTGTTGTCTGGAATTTCGATTTTACGCCGGATTTCGGTACTAATCAACCTGCGTGCTTCGATTCTTGATACGCTACGCGAAATCATAATACTGGTACAATTTTTACCCCTGAAAGTGTGGTAGAAGAAGACTGTGGATCATAGTTGAGCTGAATGCCTACATTTATCTCTTACTAGCATTGGTTTCAGTATATTGTTTGTGGATGGAGGTTGAAAAACCGGAGTTTGAGGGATCGGAGATTGAGTATGTGAGCTATAGCGGGGAGCATCACCTGCCGATGATTATGAATCTGGTGGATGAGGAGCTTAGCGAACCCTATTCCATCTTCACCTACAGATACTTCGTCAATCTCTGGCCCCATCTCACTTTTCTCGTTAGTTACTTCCCTCTCTCTCTCTCTCTCCACCATTGATTCGTGTTCATGCTTGCAGATGGGATTTTCATGATTATTTTCTGGTTGGCAGGCATTCCACAAGGGGAAATGCGTGGGGACGGTGGTGTGCAAGATGGGAGACCATCGCCATACTTACAGAGGATACATCGCCATGCTCGTTGTTCTCAGCCCTTACAGAGGCAGAGGCATTGGTTAGTCTCTCTGCCAATTGCTGTGTATTTCATTCTTCTACTTTTAGCTCACTTCATCAACAATTGTCTACCTGCCTACTTAACATCCATGCTTTCCCCACCATAAGCTGATAGATTAGATTTTATCTGCTCTTGTGAATCCCTTTTTCATTTTGCAGCAACTGAATTAGTGACCAGGTCGATCAGAGTGATGATGGAATCAGGTTGTGAGGAGGTATTATCCTTTTCTTTCTTTTTTCTTTTTAGAAAAGCTTTAACTTACCTCTTTGGCGGGTCAGTTAATAGATAGGAATATCATACCTGACGGGCAGTCTGGTTTGGCATAAGACCTGCTTTCACCGATTCTCTACCATAATTTGTAAAACAACAATACATTAAGCTACACCCGTAAGGGGAAAAGGTGTAGTCTAAAGACCGTATAGCATGTGGTATTACGTAGTGGCAGAAGGGTATTTCTAGGTGACTTGACTGGGTCTTGTGGGGTTATAATATGTTTATATCCATGTATATATATTTTTATATTCACGCCCATGGTACAACTAGAAAACTATCAGCAATACAAACAACATTCTTCCTCGACTATAAGAACATATCCGATCACTACACAAAGCAAGTATCATGCTGTTTCGGACGAATAACACTCTCATCATATACAAAGATACTATTCTATTTATAGGCATCCATGCTCCAAATAGTCTTATATTTTCTTGTGCCTAGCTTCAGTTCCTATGCTATCACTCACTCAAATTCATAGTACGATATCTTGTAATTGCGTGCTCGCTTGCTGCAATGGGTATAAAAAAACAGTGCCTCTTCTGTTTTCCTGGGACTCTATGGCCACTCTGACAGCTACTTTAGCATTTCTATTCAAATTTCTAGATTAGTTTACACTACCTAAGCTATATGCTGTAAATGATTTTTTGTCTTCTACTTGGCTGGAAGAGTCATTGCTGACAATTCTCCTGGCATAGTGCTAATAATGGACTAGATCAAAATGGCTCAATTAAATTCTAGTGCTTCTTCTATTAGTGAAGTTTTTAGAAAAAAAAATATATCAAACGGCGCAATGCACCTTGGGTCGCTACGGAAACAGCCTCCTTGTATAATTACAAGGGTAAGGTCTGCGTATAACTGACCCCTCAAACCCCAACCTGTTGGGAATATACTGGGTATGTTGTTGTTGTTGTTGTTGTACTTGGCCTCTTTCAATAAGATTTTTGACAGTTTTAGTGGAACCCAGAAATATAATTTAGCTGTCATATTGTGCGCGTGATTTTGGGACTGCAACTCTCAGACAGCATATATATTCTTAAGGCTAATAGATCAAAATATGCTTTCTTTGCATTATAAAGGTAACATTGGAAGCAGAAGTTACAAATAAAGGAGCACTCGCGCTTTATGGCCGTATGGGGTTTATTAGAGCCAAGAGGCTTTTCCGATACTACTTGAATGGAGTTGATGCTTTCAGACTGAAACTATTGTTTCCACGTCAAGGACCTAGTTATTCTGAATCTGGGGTATTAACCATGGATGAGGCGGCCCATGGTGGCAGGATGCAACCTGAAGAAAGTACTGCTCCGTGATACAACTAATTAATCAGGTAGATGAATGAAGATCATATTAAAGTTGTTTGTCAGAATATGTACAATAACGTTTATATTTAGCGAATTCATCTGATGAAAATCTAAAATCAGGAGGTGCTGAAATCTTGCTAATGCTTGTACATTTTTCCAATTTTGTTGCATTTGGGGCGATTTAGCAGGAAATTTTAATTTTCAGAAACAATAAAAAATAAATGTAACCACCCTATATATTTTGGCGTTTGTGCGGTTGAATGTTAGAATCGCATTTGTGGATGATGTTTGAGGTTGACCGTGGAGGATCATTTTGATGGGGTCTCAAATATAGACCGTAGATAAAATCAACGCCGCCTCCCTCCCTCTATCTCGAGCATTATGCAGACGTCATTGACCCATGATTTTTATCTATTTTAGTTGTATTCCTATTCTTTTAATGAAACATCTTTGACTGTTGGCATACTTCATTATCTATGTCTCATCCGTAGTGTCACTAATAAATCTGATGGTTATGTATGTACATTAGAATATAATGATAATATCATTTCAATGGAAGAATATAAAATGAATTCGGAGATGTTTACAATAAATTATTGGAATTACAAAGTCATTATCGAGTTTTGTAAGCACAAACCATGGTGGTATATCTGACATTATNATAAAAAAAAAAAGAAAAGAAAATGGACAACAAACTAAAACATTATAGGAACAATTAAAATAAATGTAAACCAAAAGAATTGCTAGATCTATTATCTCCAAACTTGTGCGAACAGATATATTCTAAGCGAAAATGTAAACCAAAATTATATAAGAGGTGCTTTGAGTTCAATCAAAAAAATATATATGTCACCTAAATAATAGACACAATTTTAAAAAATATTCCCCAATACAAGTGCAAGTACACTGAGTCTTACTAAACTGATATGGCAGCAAAAAAAAAAGACCAAGTCTACCCTTAAGTCTATTTTAAATTCTAGTACAAAAAAAAAAAAAAAGTCTACCCTTAAGTCTATTTTAAAAAGACCAAGTCTACCTTTAAGTCTATTTTAAATTCTAGTAGAGACACAGTCTAATTGGAGTGAATTCTGGGGTCTTACTAAACTCATATCACAGCACAAAAAAAAAGACAAAGTCTACCCTTAAGTCTATTTTAAATTATAGTAGAGACACAGTCTGATGGGAGTGAATTCTGTATATAGTTTTATCCATGTCATCAAATATTTGAGTTTATCTAGATTCAATGTAATTATTATTAATTATTTATTTCTCACTTATTTATTTAAGATAATGTACTTCTCTTTTTTATTTTATACTCTTTTTTGCTTTATTCAATATTTGGTAACTGGAATGCATGGAAAATTGAGATAGATCAATTGTCTATTTTTGTAAATATATTGTATAAATGATAAGAATTAGTGTATTATTCAAATGAAACTAGCTTGCACTCAAGCAAAATGGAGTGGGGAGTGGGGACTCAAAAAGATCAATAATAATTTGGAGTGTTGTTGCGTAAAAATAGTTGAATGAGAAAGAGAAAGAGTGTTCTTGTCCAACAAAAAGCTAGCAATCAATTGAGTTTGGCTTTGCGCTAAAGTCAAGGAACATCCATATCAGAAATCCATATACTACTTGCCTCTGTTTTCCTCATTGCTACCTCACTTTCCTTTCATCTCTCACCTTCACTCCATGGAGCTCAATAGGCTCCCCTTGATAACCATATACTTAATATTCGCCGTAATATGCTTGGCGATGCAAGCCCTCGCCATTTTCATACCATACAACACCTCCTCGGCCATCTCGCCCGCCAAAATCAACGTTCACTTGGTGCCTCACTCACACGACGACGTTGGGTGGCTCAAGACCGTCGATCAGTACTACTCCGGCGCCAACAATTCTATTCGGGTACTTTTGTTTCTTTGTATATTTATTATTATTATTTTATTTTTCTGTATGTACTCCTTCAATGTTGCATTTATTTATCTATGAATTAACTAGCTAATCAAACGTTTTCGTTCTTCCATCAGGGTGCCTGCGTCCAGAACGTGTTGGATTCTGTAATCTCCGCTTTATTGGATGACAAGAATCGAAAGTTCATCTATGTTGAGATGGCGAGTTTTATTTATTCTTTTTGTGCTTGATTTATTAAAAAAAATTGTTATAGTTACTTGCTACTTCAAATGTGTAACATGTAAGTTTAGCTGCTTGCTCTTGCTATTTGATGTGATTACTTGATGTTGCTGTATTATCACTTCCTCATTCATGCTTATTGTATCAGGCATTTTTCCAGAGATGGTGGAGACAGCAAAGTGACACCCTCAAGGCTAAAGTCAAACAGCTGGTTGACTCTGGTCAACTTGAGTTCATGTATTCACTCTCAAACAATTTCCCCTTTTGTTACAGATTTTTGGAACTTTTCTGTGTCACTAGGAATGCTCTCAGTATTGGTTTCCATCTGTGATTCAGAAATGGGGGAATGTGTATGCATGATGAGGCAACCCCACATTACATTGATTTGATTGATCAGACAACTTTGGGACACAGTTTTATTCTTGATGAGTTTGGCAAGAAACCAAGAGTTGGGTGGCAGATTGATCCTTTTGGGCATTCTGCTGTTCAGGCTTATTTGCTAGGTGCAGAGGTATCCCTTTATGGGAATTCCATTTGAGAGTAAATTAGTTATGCCTTGTCTGTAAAGTAACATTACTTTTTAGTATGATTGAACGGAAGGCGTGGGTTCTATTTATGAGAATNAAGAGAGAAACAGTACTTGATTCCATTTTTGCTACCTGTTCATGATGCAGTTGGGGTTTGACTCTCTCTTTTTCGCTCGAATTGATTACCAAGATAGAGCTAAGCGGAGAAATGATAAAACTCTTGAGGTTATATGGAGGGGCTCAAGGTCCCTTAGTGCATCTTCTCAGGTTAGTTATCATGAATTCTATGTCCAATCTCTGTCTGCATCATTTTAGTTGTACTGTGGAAGCAGTTTATAAATTTTCATGTTAGAAATCTTATACCTCCATGCACGTCTAATTCTTGTTATAATTTCTAAAACACCAAAATATTGAAGTCTGACCACTTTTGGCATGCAATCCTGTCCAGATATTCACAGGGATATTCCCCATTCATTACGAGCCTCCAGATGGATTTTCTTTTGAAATAAATGATATATCTCCTCCCATTCAGGTTATATCATGTATTACCCAACCATTAAAATCTAGACTGTTTCTTGTGGAATAAACATTAATGCAAGGGTTGAATTTAGGACGATGATATCCTGTTCGATTATAACGTGCAACAGCGAGTGGAGGATTTTGTCGCAGCTTCTGTAGCACAGGTATTGTATCTGATTGCCCTCAGCATCTTGCCATCTCATGGAACTTGAAGTAGTATGCTTTCAGTGGGTGGTTGAATTTTCTGAAAGCCAAAGTTATGGCTAAATATAGAATGTAGAAATAAATTGGATCAACTGACGGATGATATATGTAACCACGATTAAATGATAACCTTTAATACCACATATTTCCTTTCTTGTAAGGTTCATGAGTTCTGTAGCTCATCTTTAAGTTTCTGCTGTGTCTTTGAATTCAGGCAAATCTAACCCGGACAAATCATTTAATGTGGACTATGGGAACTGATTTCCGTTACCAATATGCAGTTTCATGGTTCAGACAAATGGACAAGTTCATTCATTACGTCAATCTGGTACATTTCTTCACTTATGTGTATCTAATATGTACATATATAGATTTGGAAACTATAAATTCATGATCCATTTCTTACTTTTAGGATGGCCGTGTCAATGCTCTTTATTCGACACCATCCATATACACGGATGCGAAACATGCAGCGCATGAGAAATGGCCTCTGAAAACTGGCGACTTTTTCCCGTGGGTCCAATTTTAATGTGTGGGATTTCAATTGATTTAGCTCACTGAAATAACAATTTGGTGCCATTTCCCAGGTATGCAGATCGGGAGAATGCATACTGGACGGGCTACTTTACCAGTAGGCCAACATTTAAAGGATATGTGAGGATGCTGAGTGGCTACTATTTAGTATGTTCCTGAGTCCCTTTAACTCACGATTGAATTAGAATGTGAACGACTTACATGTACTACTATATTACACTCCATAGTCATTTGAGTTTTAATTTCAGGCTGCAAGACAATTGGAGTTCTTAAAAGGCAGGTCTGATTCTGGACCAAATACGGATGCATTAGCTGATGCCCTGGCTATAGCTCAACATCATGATGCTGTTAGTGGGACAGAAAGGCAACATGTTGCTGCTGATTATGCTTTGCGACTTTCAATAGGATATAATGAGGTACCTCTGTTAGGGTTGGAAAATACTGTGACGATAACTCCGAACTTTTTGTTCTATCTGTTTACCTTTTGCCAAATATCGTTAGCGGGGACACCCATGTGTTGTTACTAGCATACTGCATATGCTTGGTTCTAATAAATGCTAAACACTGGCATCTTCATGATATATTTTTTTTCCTTTGAACATAAACAGCTTTGAGTTCTCTGACAGGTTAGTTGAAATTTTCAGGCCGAGAAAGTTGTTGCATCATCATTGGCTATGTTAACAAGCACAGCCTCAAAATCTAGTTACACGGATCCATTCCCTGAATTTCAGCAGGTACATGCTTTCCTCACTTCTTACTGAGTTATTTGACATTTCAGGTTTCTTTTCATTTCATGCACCATTGCAGCATCTGGAAGATACTATTATGTATAACCATTCCTATGATTCAATAATCACATGAAATCTAATGTTACAATAAATCTGACTGGCGACAAGCAAAATTTGAGTAATATGCATGTACCACTATATTAAAAGAGTTTGTTTCTTTGTAATCTAATATTAAAATTTGAGTAATACACATTTACCACTAAATTTGAGTAATATGCATGTAATCAGATTGTAATGTAATGTCACAATAAATCTAATGTCAAATGCCGTTGTCAATGATGGGTCAACATCTTTTCCGTCCATTTTTGCCTATTCAAAAGAGGTTTTTTTTTTTCTCACATTTACCACTAAATTTGAGTAATATGCATGTAATCAGATTATAATCTNTTTTTTTATCTTTAACTAATTGCATGTTTTTATTTATTTTAATTTTTGAAAGACATTATACAGTAGGAACATATGTCATAGTCTGATATTTTTGTTATGACCTTTTTTGTCAGTGTCCTTTACTGAACATAAGCTATTGTCCTCCATCAGAAGCTAATTTTACTGATGAGAAAAGCTTGGTAAGAAAAATTGTTACAACTACTATGCTACCATCTTATTGTTATGTTTACACCAAAAGAAATAAATTCTATCCTTTTGTTTATAGTATTTTATTTTGCTGCTTTTTGAAGCTTATCTCAACATTTTAGGTGGTTGTAGCATACAATCCTTTAGGATGGAAAAGAGAAGAGGTCGTCCGCATTCCTGTGAGTACCTCGTGTGCTTCTTTAGTAAGTTTTTAGAATGTGAATTCATGTCATTCTGTGAATGGCATCGGTTGAGTTGAAGAAATTGAGATGATATCATCAGAACTATGTTTGATACTATGAATTTCTGAAGTCACTCGATCTTACTTACTCAGTTTTGTCTTGTATATCATATTAAAATTGCTCCAGATATTCCATCAATATGTTTGACGAGGATATTAAACATTTGCTCGTCAACTTTTGTGAAAAGATAATACAGGGGCGCTAATTATAAAGGTCATGCGTAGCACAGGAAGTCAGCAAGACCAAGATTATAAGAAATTTTGAAATGGAGCGCCTCATATCTTGTGACTGGGCTTTGTTAGATGTTTACATACAAAAGAAAATAGTGCTTCTTCTGGGTGGTTTTGGAGTTAGAACTAGTAATCAGTCAGTCTTTGCAGGTTTCTTCTGAAAATCTGGTGGTTCTGGATTCTTCTGGAAGGAAGATTGAGTCACAGCTTCTTCCTCTTTCAAACATCTCTTTTCCTACCATAGACTATCACTTGAAGGCATATTTAGGTGTATCCGCCAGTAGCTCTGCAAGATATTGGCTTGCATTTTCAGCATCTGTTCCACCCCTTGGTTTCAGCACTTACTTTGTCTCAACTGCAAAACTGGAAGGTAAGGATGGTCCAGTTCATTTTGTTTAAAAAAGTGTCTAATTACAATGATGGCATAATTTAGTGATCCTTTTGTTTTTTTATTTTCTTGTATATCTGGTCAGAGCATAGGTCCGTCATTTCCAGTGTTTATACACCAGAAGAAGATACCAGTAAAACGTTTGAAGTTGGTCAAGGAAACCTAAAGCTAATTTATTCAGCAAATAAAGGAAAGCTCTCACGTTACACAAACAGCAGAAACTCAGTGAGTTGTCCTCAAAGTGTTTTAAAGTTGACTTTTGAAAGTTATTTCACAAAAGAACAACAAAAGGATATTATTTAGGCGAGGATACATGTCCACTATAGATTCAAGGAAAGGTTCTGCTCTATCTCTTGAAATGGGAGGAAGTTGGAGCATCAAATAAACACGGGTTTTCATGACTTTCAAATAAGACAAATTACTGTATATACAGGATAGAAAGGGCCAAGCCATTATTCCATTCGTCCTTTCAGTCCTCATGGCAGGCATCGATTTGAGCTACTCTGTTTTGCTGATGATTTAATTCTTTGTGCGTCAAAAAACATATGCATTGCGTCGGTCATAACTCATAAATATTTTTTAAGCTTATCTTGTAGATAAGCTGCAAAATATAAAATACAGAACTTATTCCAACATAGAATTACTCGTAAAATGGTAAAAGAGGTGGTCTCATGGATCCTTTACTGCATCTAATGCTGATACATTCATTGTTGCTTCACTGGTGAAGGTCACTGCAGCAGCCAAGCAATCATATAGTTACTACACTGGTTATAATGGTACAGATAGAGTTTTCCAGGTATTCTTACGTCCGTGGGAAAACGTTTAGCTCACTCTTATATATGATTTACAAGATTGATAATTATGAAAAGATTCTTTTCTGAAGGCATCTGGAGCTTATGTTTTCCGCCCAAATGGTACATTCCCGGTAAAACCTGAAGCCCAGGTAAGCTTGTTTCTTAAATTATTCTTATTTCATACTTTGCTGTGGGTACTAACTAGTAAGCTCATGGTCCAAGCAATTATCTTATTCAATAGGCTTGGTTTTAGGTTAGTAAGTAGAAGGATTCTCTTGTTTCCAGGTTCCTTTCTCTGTCATGCGAGGTCCATTACTGGATGAAGTACACCAGCAGCTCAACATATGGTTATATCAGGTACCTAGCCATTCTTCTTGTTACTTCTTGCTTTGGTACTTTTGATGCCTTCAATGTCTGGCAGCTAATATTGTACATCTGTAGGTCACCAGGGTTTACAAGGCAAAGGAATATGCCGAAGTCGAGTTTACTGTAAGTCTTTTGCCTATATTGTTCCTCGTTGAATGCGTCAAACAATTTTGATATTACCCTTGTAGAATTTGGATTTTTCTCATTTATTCTTATATTTTAGATTGGACCTATACCTGTGGGTGATGGATTTGGAAAGGAGATAATAACTCAAATAAGTACAGGCCTGAATACGAATAAGACTTTTTACACAGACTCTAATGGGCGTGACTTCATCAAAAGGGTATACTTTTCTCTTTGGTTTTGAGCTTTGTGATCAAGACAAATTAAAAGTATACTTGTTTTATATATATCTTTGAAATTTATTCCCTGCAGATTCGAGATTATAGAGATGATTGGAACCTGGAGGTACACCAACCAGTTGCGGGCAATTATTACCCTGTATGTCATTTGAAGCTTTCGCAGTAATTTAGCATCTAATTTCTATATCAGCTGTTTTTTTATCTGCTTTATGATATTTTCATTTTGTTGGATGCTCATGCATTCACCTGTTTTGAGTCTCCTAATTCAGAGTGCTGAAATTAATTTTATAATCTCTATGTTGTGTAGATTAATCTCGGAATTTATCTGGAGGGTGAAACTGTGGAGGTTTCTGTGTTGGTTGACCGGGCAGTTGGTGGGGCGAGCTTGTTGGATGGTCAAATAGAGCTTATGCTTCATAGGTAGGTTAACTGTTGTATTCTTCATGTGTGCTTTTCAATTTTAAGTTGGTCCACTTGTTCGCCGTTTGCATTAACAATAATGACAGAATCTTAAATTTGTTATTATTTTTTTTTTTAATCTAGGCGGCTGATCAATGATGACTCTAGAGGTGTTGGTGAGGCATTAAATGAAGAAGTTTGTGTTCTTGACAGTTGCAAGGGATTGACGGTAAAATCTAGCACTAAGGCAATAACCTGTAATTGTATTTAGTGTTTACTTACCCGGCTATTTCAAGGGTAGTATGCTATTTGTTTTGTCAAACCTCCCCTGCATTTTGCTCTTTCGTGTTTCTGACTGTTACGAGAAAAAGGTTTCGAAATGAATGATTGGATTATGAAAAAAAAGGCAAAATGCGTTGCTCAAATCACTTTTAAGATTTTTTTTTTTATTTTTTTTTTTTCAGGTTCAAGGGAAGTATTATCTCAGAATTGATCCGCGAGGGGAAGGAGCAAGGTGGCGTCGGGAATTTGGACAAGAGATTTATTCTCCGCTTCTTCTTGCATTTTCAGAAGAGGCGAGAAAATAGTACCTACAAAATATATGTGAAAGTTGTACTCGTGAAATAGCTGACGTGGTATTTTTTTATTTTTATTTTTTTCATGCAGGACAGAAATAGTTGGATGAGTTCCCACAAAACTACATTTTCAGCTATTGATCAATCCTATAGTTTACCAAAAAACATAGCAGTAATTACCCTTCAGGTGGTGTTCGCAACCGAGTTTCTGGGTCATTTTTCTGTGTGTATATACCAGCTGGTGTAATGTAACCCGGCCATTATCATTTATGCTGCAGGAACTTCAAAGTGGCAGGATTCTTCTTCGCCTGGCTCACCTATATGAGGTCTTGCATTTCTAGTAGAAGATTGACTTGCTTGTTTGTTGTTTTGTAATTTCGTTCTCTATCTCCACTTGATTACTAATAATCATATCAAACAATCTGAACATGTCTGATTGATTATTGACGTGCATAGAGTGGAGAGGATGAAGACTACTCAGTGCTGAGTAGTGTAGAACTGAAGAAGCTCTTCCCTGACAAGAAGGTACTTCATGTTCCACATTGGTATATCAAGGCTATGTTTGGTAAAATTAGTTGATAACTAATAAGCTACTAGCTTGCTTATAGCTTATAAGTGATTTTCGAGCTTATAGCTTATAGCTCATAATTTATAGCTGAAAAGCAAGCTTATATGATTAAAGTTGTGGTAAAATTAGCTAATAAGCTAGATAGAATAAAAAATTCAACGAGCTTATTTGAAAAACTACTCAAAGAAGCGTATGAAATAAGCTCAAGCTTTTTTAAAAAGCTTGTCTTACCAAACGAAACTTATTTAAATATAGGAAACTTATAAGCTAACCAAATAAACTATAAGCTAGCTAAGCTTATTTAGTTACCAAAAATTCAAAAGTTAAAACTCATGCTCATTTCTCAATTGTCCATCCATATTTAGAAAAGAGAGGCATTTTGTAGTAGGAGTTTAATGATATGTTTGATTGTGTTCCAAAAATGGCGTGCGCCAGATCATGAAGGTGAGGGAGATGAGTCTGTCGGCCAACCAAGAAAGGGCAGAGATGGAGAAGAAGAGGTTAGAGTGGAAGGTGGAGGAAGCAGGCGAAGAACCCAAACGAGTAGTTCGAGGAGGAGCTGTTGATCCAGCCAAGCTTCTAATTGAACTTGCTCCTATGGAGATTAGGACATTCATTATCGACTTAGACTACCGTAAAGTTTTTTATTCTTGAATTGTCCAATCGTGACGTATATGTATGCAACAAGTAGCATGCTGTAATTTTTTAGTTAAGCATTCCAACTATTCCCATTTTCGCAGAGAAACCGGCCAAGCACAAGCTGTGTGTGTTGTCTTTACTATTCCTTTCATTTCATCTTTGGTTGGCAGAGTATTACTATTATAATAATAAAAAAAGGTAGAACATAATTACTTTGCCCAATATTTTTGTAATTATTATTTTAATGTTAATATAATTACTATTGTTTATATAAGTAATGTATATTTTATACCTAAAATAAAAATAAATTCTATTTATTTTTTAAAATAAAATAATTAATTCAATAATTAGGCCGCCTAATCATTCTAGCCATCATCCTTTGCAACCGCTTGACCATCTTAGACAACTGTCGTCGACTCTTAATTAGTCGAGACAATGTTTAGTCTAGGCATAACATTTTGCAAGCGCTACAAAAAAAATGACATTTTGCAACTGCTTAAACATCATAGACAATGTTAAGTCGGCCCAGCGTCTAGAAGGGTTACTTAGACAAAAACCATGACGTTTAGAGCATTTCCAATGGGTTGTGCATTGCTCCATTTCATTGTCACGTAGCATTAATAATCCAATGTGGCATTTAAAATTTTTAGAAGTCTTTCTAGAAGTAGAAAAACTTCTACACATCTTCTACTCTAATATTATGTTATTTATTTTATTTTTTTTCCTCCACCAACCAATTATTATATTACATGTGTCAATTTATTTTACAATTTACATTAATCATTGGAGATAAAATATTTTTATTTCTTTTCTCTACAACGTACATATCAAAATAGACATGATGTCATTGAAAATGCTCTTTAAGACCATCTTTATTAACGCCACCAGGGTGGTGGCGTGAGAAACGACAAAAGAAAAAAAAAAGTAAAAATTGAATTTTCCCCCACCAGAGTCATCAACCTAGGCATGTCGACCAACCCATTTCTGAATGAACCACAAGCTGCCACTTGACAGCATGTGGTGGGTTGTATTTTTTTTTATGTTTTTAAATTAATAATATTGTAAATAATTTTAAATAAAAAATAAATAAAAATTATATCAAAATTCATATATTTTTCTTTTCTCTATAAATAGAGTATAATATTGATACAATTTCACAACCAAATACAACCTATCTTTTCTTCACACATTTCTTGTTCTATATTTTCTCTCTATTCTTCATTTGAGGTTATGGATCCAAACTATCCAAATTATTTTTTCAACTCCCAAAACTATCCAAACTCAGTCAACTTACCCAACTCCGAAAATTATCCAAATTTTGCTCCATATCCGAATTCTCAACAATTTCCAAATTCCGAATATGAGCATAGTTCTCAATATTATCAAAATTCTCCAAATCTTAGCCAAATTCACACCTCTCAAGATGTGCCCACATCAGAAAAAATTTCCCGCAATTTGTTTGAAAATGTTCAACGTCCTAACAAAAATCTAAAGGGGACCAAAAATAATTGGTGTGTGAAAGAAGATATAACTCTTATGTCATCGTGGATCTTCGTTAGCGAAGATAACATACGTGGCAGAAATAAAAAAGGAGTCTCGCTATGGGCTCGTGTGCACAATCTGTATCACGAACACCAAGCAGAAAAGCCAGATGAGCTGAACGAAAGAAATATCGAATCAATGAAAGGTCGTTGGAAACGGCTTAATGAAAATGCAAACAAGTGGGTGGCTGCTTACAAGGAAGCGTGTGTTCAGAAAATGAGTGGAATGACCGACAAGGATGTTGAGAACGAAACTCATAGAATTTATGAAGCAGGTGGTAGCAAGTTTCAGGATTCGATTGTCTTCAATTAAGTTATGTGTAAACATCCAAAGTGGGAGTTGATACCCCTTCAGGATAAAACTCGTTTTCGTCCTGAAGATGAAGAGGGTAATGACGAAGAAAGTGGTGGAAGCACCAAAAGATCAAGGACTTCCGAAGATGCAGAGTATCCTAGGCCTTCCTATCAAGAAACTCCAAGTACCGGATGTTCCACTCCTTCCCGTCCTATTGGTAGAGATAAGGCGAAAAAGAAAGGAAAAGGTAAGATGCCACAATCTGATTTCTCTAATGAATTTGTTGCTGAAATTCGTGCATTGAGACTTTCCAGGGACAACGAAACGGAGGCAATGAAGAGTGTGTCTAATGATATTAGAGCGTGAAAAGTTGCAGGCCTCAAGGATGAAGATGAAAGAAAAAATGTTGAATACCTTGTTAGCAAAAGAACATTTGTCTCCAGCAGATGAGGAGACAAAACGCAAGCTTATGGCAATTGTATTTGGAGAATGAATGTACTGTGTGTTTTAGCTTGAGTATTTTTATGTATGTTTTTAAATTAGTTTGTGTAATCTAACGTATCTTTCAATTCAGATGCAATTATTTATGATATGTCAACATCTATCTTTATTACCCTCTTTACACCTCTTGTTCACATGGACTTGTCAGAAATAATGTTAGCTACGATCCAAAATCTCTTCACATGCACTCACTTTATTCACATGTAATTTATAGCTTGTCGGTAAATAATTACATGCACTCACTTTATTCACATATAATTTATAGCTTGTCGGTAAATAATTACATGCACTCACTTTATAGCTTGTCGGTAAAGAATTATCTTCTTTCTTTGTTCAAATATATTCTATATATACGATCTGCATTACAATGAACATCACACAAAATTCTCTACATTAGCTATTTTATCTTTGTTTCTTGAAAGTGTGCCCATAATTTACAAAATGTCTCAAAATGAAAACTCTTCAACTGATTCAGATTCTAGCTCTAATTCTTTCCACATCCCTGAATATGATGAATGGGAAGAACGAGCAAGGCAACACAATCATCAAATTGATAGGATCATTGATGATATAATCATACACAATCCTAATCTGATTGTAGGCACTCCAATGCCAACAACCAGAAGGAGGAGGAGGTATTGTAATAGAGAACGTGAGATTGGTGAGGAGCATTTAATGAAAGACTACTTTGTGGAGGTGCCGACATACAGTCTAGAGATGTTTCGACGGAGATTTCGCATGCATAAACCGGTATTCCTTCGTATAGTGGAGGTCATCTCAGCAAATGATGAATATTTTCAACAAAGGCGTGATGCCACAGGAAGACGAGGCCTTTCACCCCTACAAAAATGTACTGGAGCAATGAGGGTGCTTGCATATAGGGCATCATCTGATGTTGTTGATGAATACTTACGAATGAGTGAAGCTGTGACAAGAAAATCCCTTTTACATTTTATCGATGGAGTCATTTCCTGCTTCGCTGAAAGGTATCTGAGAAGGCCTAATGAAGAGGATCTGACAAGGCTTCTCCATGTTGGGGAACTACGTGGTTTTTCAGGCATGATTGGTAGTATTGACTGCATGCATTGGAAATGGAATAATTGTCCCACTGCGTGGGCTGGGCAATATACAGGGAGAGGTGGAATTCCAACAATTATTTTGGAAGCTGTTGCATCATATGATCTATGGATATGACATGCGTTCTTTGGAACACCAGGTTCGTGCAATGATATTAATGTATTACACCGATCTCCTATTTTCACTGATGTGTTAGAAGGTCGATCACCAAAAGTTAGTTATAAAGTGAATGGTCGTCAATATGATAGAGCATATTACCTCACTGACGGCATATATCCTTCGTGGGCTGCATTTGTCAAGTCATAACTGCTCCACAGACCCAAAAACACAAATTGTTCGCTCAACAACAAGAGTCTGCTAGAAAAGATGTTGAGCGAGCATTTGGAGTTTTACAAGCTCGTTTTGCATATCTTCGACGTCCATGTCTCATTTGGAATAAGGAAGTGATGGGAAAAATAGTGATGGCTTGTATCATTATGCACAATATGATAGTGGAGGATGAACGAGACACATACCAAAACTATTATGATCCCACAGAATTTCTTACGGATATACCTACAAGAGTCCAATCACAAGATGTTGAACTCAACTACTCTACACAACGCATTTCGAGTTTATCTGCTTATATGATCAATAGGGATCAACTTCGCAACAGAGAAGCTCATCGTTCTCTTCAAAATGATTTGATTGAGCACATATGGGAAAAATTCTGAACTCGTAATTAAATATGTAATTTTCACTTCTGTTGTAATTTTATGCAACTATTTGTAACTCAGTTTATTTATTTCTAATTTTATATTTCAACTCTTATAATTTTTATTTTATTGTTAAGTTAAATATCGATTATTTAAATGAACGGTAATATTTTTGCATTATAATTATATATTTTTGTTATTTTTTAATTTAATGCAAATTAATATATCTAATTTTATTTAAAAATAAAGTGAAAAGAAAAAATATTAGGTTGGGTTGGTGTCATGGATAAAAGTAGAAATAGAATTGGGTTGTGGGTTGTATAAGTGGAGGAGAAAGAAATAAATATTTTATTAAAAGAATTAAGTTGGGTTGGGTTGGGTTGGGTTGAGTTATGAATAAAGATAGTCTAAGTGTCAACAAAGTTTGAGTGTCGTTATGACACTTGAACCAGTGGTATGGTATGGGGTAGTTGATGTCAAAATGAAATTGACAAACTTGCAGTAAAGATTTTGTATAAGTATGATTTATTTATCTAAATTTTATTTATAAAAATAATAAGAACTTAGACAGAAGGAAATTGAAAATAAATTAATTTTGATCGATTTTACTGAAAAATAAAAGATGGGAATGTTAATTACAGAAAACATAAAAAAGAGGGAAGAAATAGATGGAGGGGAAGAGCTGCAAATTTGAAACAAACGAAGCACATACAGTGAAGCAAATTCCGGCGATCGATCCAAAGATGAGAGGTCCGAGAAAACAGTCCACTCGGAGTCCTCCTCTCCTCCATCTCCTCTGTGCCGCCGCCATCTTCTCTCTATTCTTCTTCGTCTTTCACTTCTCTTCCTCACCCGGTACCCACCTTGCCTTACCCTCTTCTCCGTCCTCCTCTAGATTTGTTGTCTCTCTGTGTCTATCTAATATGCACAAATGCTCCTAATATCTCCAGGAAACCAGCGAATCTCAAGTGTCAACAAAGTGGATGTTCGGATACTGTCTGATTTCCAGTCTGACGTTCAGCAATGCGTGGTCAGTTCCCTTTCTCGATTTGTTGCCCCCTATTGTTCTCATTGGATCTTCATTAGCTACTCAACTTAGCTGGGGTTTTTTTTGCGCGCGTGTGTGGTGTAAGATTGATTTCTCGCTCGCGTATGTTGCTTGTAGGCAAATAGAGGCCTTGGACTCACTGCCCAGATAATGGATCACTGCAATTTGATTCTCAAGTTTCCTGAAGGAACAAATAGCACTTGGGTTGGTCTCTTATTCTCTTGTGGTATCATGCTTTTGAAGTGATTTAAAAGTTTTACTTACCATTTATAACTTGCTTTATGTATTTGTTTGCAGTACAATGAACAGTTTAAAATATTTGAGCCTTTGGAGTATAAGTATGATGTTTGTGAAGCAATATTGTTGTGGGAGCAGGTCAGGTTTGCTATCCGATTTAACGCTTTGGAGTAGTTTTCTTCATTGTACTGTAAATAAGCGACCTAAATTATCTGAACTGCAGTATCGTAATATGACTACAGTGTTGCCGAGAGTATTTGGATGCACGGCCTGATGGTTGGCTAGACTATGCTCCAAAGAGGATAGCACAGTTGTATGTTAATGGCCTTCTTTTTGCTGAAACTAGCTGCAGTGATCTCATTTTTTTTCTCCAAACTTGGTTTAGCAGAAACTGTAACTTGTGGATTTACTTTTGCTTGCTTTCTTTATTACTGTAGAGGAGCAAATAAATGTTACAATAAGACTCTTTGTGAGGAACATCTTAATGTGCTTTTACCAGCCAAGCCACCTTTCCATCCACGCCAGTTTCAAACTTGTGCTGTCGTTGGAAATTCTGGAGATCTCTTAAAGACAGAATTTGGAAAGGAAATTGACAGTCATGATGCCGTCATCAGAGACAATGAGGCCCCCGTTAATGAGGTAAACAAGAATACTATTGTTGTTTTGCTGCCCATCGCTATCTTCCTTATGGAGTGGCCTCGGGATAGTGAGTGTAAGATTAAGAGTAGCTACTTAAATCGAAATTCGTTTAATGTGGAAGGTTAACCTGGTGATTGGGTCATTGTGGAGGATTCCGCTTGTAATATTAGATCTGAACTGCGCCACCCTTTGTTGCATTTATAGTCCTTGTAGTCTCTCACTCTAGATGTGGATGTTCATGATTTTAATTGGATGCTGTGGTTACTCCATCTTGTACAGAAATATGCCAAATATGTTGGTGTGAAGAGAGATTTTCGCCTTGTAGTCAGGGGTGCCGCACGGAATATGATTAAGATTCTCAATGGGTCAGGTAAACTGCTGCAAAGTTTCTACATCACCATGTGTACATTTTTGCTCGTTTCTCTTCCTCCATCACCCTTTCGGAATATTCTCTTTGAGGATGCTTGGAACTCAGAGGCGCGAGATATGAGATATTTTAAGACCATGAATTCTTATCTTGTTTGACCCTTCTGAGTAGTTGCTTGTTTCATAAATATGCTAACGAGAAGCACTTATATGATTATCTTTAAGTCTTGGACTTAAACTTGATAGAATCATCATTATTCCTTGTCCCAAGGCTGCATGGATCCTTTCAGTGAACTTGTAGAGCTTGAAATCTTGGATGTCTTTGCAGTTCAGATTCATGAAAATTTAACCTGTGCTCATTCATATGGTTATTCTGTTGCAGATGATGAAGTGCTTATAATCAAAAGCCTCACTCATAGAGATTTTAATGAAATGATTAAGGTAAGTATCAGTTAATGGTGATCAAATGTATTAATCATATGCATGGCTCATTATACTATTTGATTTCTCAATTTTAAAGGTGATATGAGGTCATTAAATCTGCTGTTTTGCGTTTCTTAATTCCATCTGAACAATCAGAGGATCCCGAATCCCGTTTATTTATTCCAAGGCATAGTGCTTCGTAGAGGTGCCAAAGGAACAGGAATGAAATCAATAGAACTCGCTCTTTCCATGTGTGACATAGTCGACATTTTTGGTTTCACCGTTGATCCTGGATATACAGAGTGGTTAGTTCAATTTTCTCTTTATTATTATTATGGTGTCCTACTTTGGGAATTTTCTCCTTGTATCTTTATTTTTTGGGAATGGTTCAGGACGAGGTACTTCTCAACACCGAGGAAAGGACACAATCCACTTCAAGGAAGAGCATACTACCAACTTCTAGAGTGTCTTGGTGTTAGTATACATTTTTCTTTCCCACATATTTCCCTTTTCTTATCCTGTGTTTCTTATCGAAATTGCTATAGAAAATATCTATTTTCTAATTTTAGAGGAACAAATTATCCTGTCAGGTAATTCGAATCCATTCACCAATGAGAGCTGAGAGGAAGCAGGAGTGGTCAGATATACCGAGTGGAGAAAAAATAAACAGGGCTCACTTGGCTGCTGTACGTCTGAAGAAGAATCAAGCTGGCCAAGAAGGTTATTTGGGACAATTTCGTAACTGTAAAGTGTGGGGACAATCTGGTCCTTATGGCAGCAGGCCTGTGTCCGGGCCACCGGATATGAGTGACATGAGAAAGAATTCGAATTACAGAAAATGGGAGACTATGCCCTTTGAGAAATTAAGTAAAGCAGCACAAGATCATTACACTCGTATGGAAGGTGTGTCGTTGTATAAGATGCATGGCAACAAATTGGATGATCTAGTATGCGTGAGGCACTCTTCTTTAAAATCTCAGGTGTGATGGTACTTCACTGTTCGTTGGAATCTAAAAATGGGTATCCATTGACAACAATATAGCTGTGCGCTATACACTTCTTTGCGGCTTTCATGTGCTAACTTGTGAATGGACATTGCTTGCATCAATGTATTTGCAATGAACTAGATGTTTCTGTTTAATCATGTATGTATTGAGAAATTAGGGGGTTGTATTCAATTAGGACTTTTTAAGACTTTTGAAGTTTAGGATTTTTGAGACTCTCAAAAAGTTTACATGTATTCAATTAAAACTTTCTAAGAGTCTAAAAGTTTCTCGTTATTCAAATTAGAAAGATTTTATGAGACTTTTAAAAGTGAATGACTTTTTGGAGACTTTTTTTACCAAAAGTATAAAGAAAAAATAGTTGTGAAAATCTCACAAAATTTGTGAGATTTCACGTGAACTCTTCCCTCTTTCTTTTGTACCTTCATACTCTTTTCTCTCTAGGCTCTTCCCTCTCGCTCTCTTGTACTCTCATACTCTTTTCTCTCTAGACTTCTCTCTCTTCTACCAGGTACTCTCATACTCTTTTCTCTCTCCATACTCTTTTCTCTCTCCAGGGTTTCAAGGTAAAAAATCAATTTTTACATCTTGTTGATTGATCTATTCTTGAGTTGTTGATTGATTCAAATTTTATAGTGGATATTTTTGTTGTTCTAGTTGGATTAACACTAATATGCTTGTATGTTGATATTCTTGCTTGGGACTAAAGGCTATGTTGTTGTTGTTTGCTTTGCTTCCACGAATTTGATTTTATCTTTTGAAAAAACCAATGGTAATATGCATGATTAGTGCATACTCTTTTTCTCTGTTCACATTGTATGCAAATTGCTTCCATGGTACAATTTCTCCAAAGATG
>BKCP01007626.1:2158094-2169923 GCA_008636005.1 Striga asiatica | reverse complement strand
AAGGTTTTTGTAGTTACGTGGTGCAGAGGGCTAGCTGCAGTTCAAACAATCAAAAATCGAGGAGCGATAAGTTTTTGGTTTCACGTGAATGCGAAGAAAAATGTTATTGTTATAATTAATTTGTGAAATATAGGTAAGAAAAATGGATGGATAAAAATGAAGATAAAGTGTGGATTGGATGTATGTATAGGACAAGTGGCGGCCATGCAACTCATACCAATCAATCAAAAACTAGTTGCCCTTGCCATGTAACTTTGTCCCATATACTAACTATACTATACTACAACACAAAAACGGTCCTCATTAAACATCATCATGTGCATCTCTTCTCATAAGTCATCTAATATATATACCAACCTGTAATTCATTTCTTATATATATTATACTAGAAGGCTACGGCTGTGCAATGCACAATCGGCCCAAGCTAGATAGACATTTGATGGCTATAAAGAGGTGAAGAGGTAAACACAACAAAGGAGTGACCATTACATTAGTGAAATACGAATCCATAACATATGATCATCAAAAGAAGTCACATTCAAAAGTATCTATATGTAAACAGATGCTTGGAATTCTAGTCAATACAATTGGCAAACACAAAAGTTTAGTTTGTATATATGCCACTAAGAAGCTACAGAACGTAAAAACATTTATCTGTGAATGGATGACTGAAATAGTGGACAATGTAGATACAAAATACAAAAGATATGGTTCATAGAATTTGTGGTTCCCAAAAGTTTTAATATGCAGTCATACAGGAGCTAGTCCATTTTTGGACGCCTTTTCTTTGTCGGACTTGCATCACATATCGTACTGGTTTGATGAGTTTGTTGGGTGGATGATTCAAGAATCTGGGTAAATGGGATGATGCTTCCTGAGGTGGAGGATTGTTGATTGTCGAAGCTGATGCGCTTTTTAACCGCTGATTCCGAAGATGCAATAATTGTTGCAAGCTTTTCACGTGCTGGAGTGAGGGAGGCAAGAACATTTTTCAGCGTTGGACTTAAGAACTCTTTGTCCGTTACCTGTTTCGTGAAAGTAGATTAGTTGTGAAAGTGAGGAAGCAATCGCATTGTATATATGCATACAAATCCTAACATCATTTCTAACCTAATAAATAAAAATGAATAATAAAACTTAAAAACTAACTGAATAATTGTAAGAACTTCAGATTCGCTGCAATAGATTAGATAAAAACTTAAGATGAATACATGTCAAAACACGAACATGAAGTTATTCAAACATATCTAGCATAAAAATTAAAACTACATCAAAGTAAAAGAAAGAAAAAAATCATTAGAGGATGCTTGGATATAAAAATTTTTAGATTTGTTTGGATTTTTTGGTTTAGTTTGATAAATTTTGAAAAAAGTTGTATGGTTAGTTGTTAGTGGGTATATTAAAATAATATTTAAAATAAAATAATTAAAGTTGATTTGATGTAAAATATGAGAGAGAGATACCCTGGCACTGGCCGAGCGCGAGGGACGCGGGGTTGTTTATATACTGCGAGTGTTCACACTAGGGGCGGTACCGTAATTACTTGATTTGTTGTGTTCACACTTAAAGAGTTGGTTAATTACGGTACCGCCCCTAGTGTGAACACTCGCAGTATATAAACAACCTCGTCCTGCTTGAATTGGTACCGTAATTACTTGGTTTGTTGCGTTCACACTTAAAGAGTTGGTTAATTCACACTAGGGGCGGTACCGTAATTAACCAACTCTTTAAGTGTGAACGCAACAAACCAAGTAATTACGGTACCGCCCCTAGTGTGAACACTCGCAGTATACAAACAACCTCGTCCTGATTCAAGCAGGACGAGGTTGTTTATATACTGCGAGTGTTCACACTAGGGGCGGTACGAGGTTGTTTATATACTGCGAGTGTTCACACTAGGGGCGGTACCGTAATTACTTGGTTTGTTGCGTTCACACTTAAAGACTAGTAATTACGGTACCGCCCCGTTGAAGTGATGGTTAGTTAAAATTATGTGAGTGGATGAATAGTGAATTAAGGTTGATGTGATATGTAAAAATGATTGGTTGATATTATTTAATTATATTAATAATATTAATGATAGTTGGGTTGAGTTAAAGTTCAGTTAAAAAAAGTGGTTGAGTTAAAAATGTTTGGCTTTTTTATATATTTTTTGTATCCAAGCATCCTCTAACCAAGTCCGGCCCACGGCTGCACTTTTTTATTAACCTAGAATACTGTTTTATTTGGGAAAAAAAGTAATATAGAAACCACAGATTCATTGTCATTTAATTTACCACATCGATCAGTGTAGACTCATGAATACATCAAATTCTTAAAGCAACATAATTAAAAAAGGATTATGGATAACAAGAAGTTTAAATTTATATATCATCCTGTGTTTTGTATATTTCTAGCAAGATTAGTTTTTTTTCTTGTATAGATAAAAATCAAATAAAAAAATAATTCAGAGTAGATTCCTAATTTTATGGATTTAATTCCAGTCTATCATTTAGGATCTCAAATCATAATCATGTGTTCAATAATGAATACTTGTTGAAAATCTATTAATATATAAAGAGGGAATGATAGTTGTTTGAAAAAATCAACTAAAAAATCAGCAAAAAAAAAAAATTCAATTCCCGCCTAAAGTTTACTATAATGAACAAGATTTTTGGCAAAAAATTGGATAAGTACGCCCAGTATACAATTCGAAATTTTGGGTGGCTTTTTTTATAGACTTATTTATCACTTAAAGATTTAGTCAGATTTTTATGCCAAATATTTGTAGATATTTTAATATAATATATTTCATGAGAGTCGAATTTTTTGGGGCATACGGTTATTCTATTAATCACTTGTGATTGCGCATCTTTGAGATAACCTGCCCTTTCCAATTGATGCCATTGCCGACATGAAAACCTCCTCTTGTGACCACCTGATTAGAGATTCGAAGTACCAATAGATTCAGAATAAGTGCCGAGACGGCTTGAACAAACAGACATCGGATGCGAGCTGGTCGGAATTGTGTGCGGGCTGCTGGAAATGGATGAACTCGCCATGGCTGAAACCTGGAAGCTGTCGGTGAAGACGATCGGAGTTTCTGAGCGTCAGATATGGATGGACCTGAATGTACGCCGGCGGGAGGACCGATTGCGCACGAAGAGTCTGGGCGGAGGGATGGCTACTGGTAACGTCTGGACACGACGGGGTGTTGTACTCCGACGTGTGAAGCTTGGTTGGCCGGGGATAAAAAACTCTCCACGACGTTCAAGCTGCGTGAATTTGCTGTAGAAGAAAATCGGAACTCCATGCCCCACAGTTGAGCAAAGCTACGCGAGAGAAAACGGTGGGACTCAAGGGTGCTGTTCAGTTTTTTCGGCTGAATTTTTGGGAAGATTTTGCACGCTAGAATTTTGGGAAGCTTTTCGGGAAGAAATCGGTTAGAATTATTTGGAGGAAAACTAACAAATTGTGGAACCTAACGGAGTTTAACCGAGAAAAAAATCCCTCTCTTTATTCCTTTCTCTCTCTAGAAATTTGTCAATTCTAAATTCTAATGGCGGTTTCAAAGGCTTTCTCTCTTCTGATGGTAGCAGCGGCTCAGTCTCCTTCCATAGCTCTGGTGCCGTCACCAGTGGTCAGATCACCGTCTACGTCGCCGGCGCCGCCGAGGGGCGCTCTGTCCCCGGCTCCGACGTCAACCGCTACGCCACTTCCGGCACCGGCGACTCCCTCTCCCACGCCGGCGGACGCGCTTTCGCCGTAGTCTCCTCCGCCGGCGGCATCTTCCCCGTCCCCGTCCGTCGCCTCGCCACTGTCGGACATCGCACCGGCTCCCCGCCCCAACGGCGGCGCCGTAAATAGGGTGGGGCTCGCGACCATCGCCGCCGGATTTCTGGCGGTCTCTATGGTTGCGTAAATAGTTGGGGAGTGGTGGCCGCCGGCGTACTTTTTAGTCTAGATCGAGTTTTCGCCTTTGTTTATTTGTTGTTGTTTATTTTCATTTTTTTTCTATTTTCTGGATTTTACATCGGGATATTTATAGTTACTTATTTAGTAGGCAGAATTTTATTCTCAGGATTAATTATTTCTTCTCTGGAATTTAGATTGATGATTTTGGTGTTTAGTTATTTTATTATTAGTAGTTGTGTTCTGGAATTCGTTGTGTTGAATGTTGATTTTAATTTAGTTATAAGAAAATTATTCTTATTAAAAAAAATAAACTAACAAATTGTGGAATGTGACGTGGCATTTTTTGATTGCTTGAGTTTTTTCCCAAGTTGAGACGGGGTAGGAAATTACAGTTCAGTATGGATTTGTACTATCAGTTTCTTGTGTGTCTTGAATTGTTATTTAATGGTCACAATAATTAGAATTATTTATTTATTTCTATTTTTATTACAATAATGATCTAATATGCCTAATATTTATTAATAGAATGTGTATATTAGTTTTTTCAAGTGTAAGATAAGTAATTTATTGCTATTTGTATTATATATAATATAATTAATTAAGGTCAAAATTAAAAAAATTATAACTCCATTTTGGATTTGTTTTCATTATTTTTTGTAAATTAACAATCGTAAATGGTTAATTGACTTTAAAAAATCAAAAGCAATATTTTGATTTAATATCTTCATCATAAAATTCAATACACTAATTAGAAGTCTTATGTCATAAAATTCACCAATAATACTATCTAATTACTCATAGACTCCATACATATTATCTTTTGGAAAATCCCTACTACACGATCATATGTCAAAATTTGTTAACTTTTTCGAAAAATCACACAGTAAATGGTTGTCGAAATTTATCAAACTACAACACTTTTTTTATAGAATGGATGAAATTATTAAAAGTTTTCCAAAAAGTCACACCGTCAATTGAATGTCCACATTTGTCTAACTCAGTCCTTATTACAGTGTGGAAATAATCCAAATTTATATGATTTATTTAATTTTTTCTTTTGGTTAGATAAGGAATTTCAGAAAATTCCGACTACATAAATTTTCTATCATAAAATTCACCGATACTATTGTTTAATTACTATTTTTTTCCTTTTTATGCTTAATATATTTAATATTTTCATAAAATATTTTTTTCTTTTTATGCTTAATATATTTAATATTTTCATAAAATAATATATATATATATATATATATATATATATGATTTTATTTTTTGTTACTATGAGATAGGATGAATTATAAAAGCTGAAAATTATCCATATATGGCACAATATTTTCTCAAAGATAATATATTGAAAAAAATAAAAATATTTTTATTTAAATTTAAAAATAAAATATAATTATTCATAACTTATGGGTCAATATTAACTTGGACGTAAACGAGATAGTCAATTATTTATGGTTTAATAAATTACTCAACTACTTAATTTTTTTTTATTTTAATAGTTTATACAATAATAAATTATTTTAAGTAATGAAACAATATAAATTTTATATTTATACTTATTATTCACATAGGTTGTTAAATATATGATAACATTTTACCAAAATAACTATTTTATGAAATCACATATAGTCAAATCGATTTTCCAAATAAAATTTTTGAAATGATACTTATCTTGAAACGAATATAATGTAATTTATTATCAGTTATGTGCACCGCACGAGTTGTATACTAATTTTAAATATTTATTTTTATGTAATTTCGCACAATTTCAACTTTATATAACATTTTCAATAAATTAATACAGGTAAATTGTATTACATATTGATTATATATTTTTAATTTATAAATACTATGTAATAAGAGTTTTTAATTTATAAATATTAATGAATATCTCTTACCCGTGCGCTGCACAGGACTCATACTAGTCGGAGCATATAAGATATGCTCAAAACATAATAAATATCCTGTTTATGAATAATAGAATGCATCCCAAAGTATAACTATATTAGTATTTTCACTCATAAACCAGCAAAGAAAAACTGACTGAAACAAATCTTGAGCAACAATCGAAGCACAATAATTAAGATCCTCACTTAACCTTCAACGGCAAACATAAAATGATCTTCAAAATGGTTAACCTTACACATATAACTAATATTAATGTAAAAAAAAACCATAAATAGCTGATGTAAAATACAAAATAAAAAAGAATAAATGATGTTTTTAATTCTCCTAATCCTACCTGTAGGGCTGTAATTGGAAAGAAACATACATGGTTGTAAAAAAGGATATGCTTTAATTTAATTATTTCATTTGCAAGTATAACTTCACATTATTAATAAGCTCATTATGAAAAAATAGATAAAAATTAAGCAACAACAAACAATGCATATGCTTACCCGTGATGTAGATGGAATGTTTTCCATATGTTTTTGTATAATTAAGTACATAATATAAACTATTCTCAGTATCATATTTGCTTTATATGATCATGTATATTTGACAAGTTGTTCTTCTACTGTTGCAGTCTGACACAATGTGCGTGTATGCAAAGTGGGTTGCTCTTAACATGCTACAGACAACACCAAAAAATCTCTAAATGGTCACTGTGGATAGTTTTTTATTTACTCTAATATTTCACTACCTACTGTATTATTGTCTGTAAGAAAAATTAATGTTAATTCTGTTTCTCTTATTGAAAAATGGTCCCGATCATCTTGCTCGATATGCACGTTAAGAAGTTCCATCTGATTTCCATCTCGAGTTACTTAGTGTGGCTAAATTAAATCAACAAACACAAAAAATAATGCATGGTGTAATCAGTTGACAGAACAAAGTAGAAACTAATAATAAAAAATAAAAATTTCCCTGCAAGAAGATACCAAAAGATCCGAATGTAATCATGCCATAGAAGGATTCGGTCACTCAAGTCTAACCTGATAGCAACAAACGTACAACAGTTACAGTTTTCTGCTTAGTTTGCATAGCGACTTAAAGAGCAACAACCTACAAAAGAAAATGATGTGGTGAAGTTTAAACATTAAAAAACAATAAAGTAAAACAATAAGATGGGATACAATTACAAATATTGAATACAGGCAACTTTTTTTATAGAACATGTACACTAAATAACACATAAAATGTCTCAAACCCCTTTGAGCATACAGTGTAGAATACTTTTACTCATACACAAAGATACAGACACAAAATTGACCACTTGAGCATACAGTAGAGCCAAACAGAGCCTAGCATTAGATTCACTAAATTTCATATCCTCAAGAGACCAACTTCCTAAATAACTACATAAAGAAAACTTATTATGTAAAACATAATGAGCAAGAAATGACAAACAGAAGAAAAACTCCAAAAATTCCTGGTCTTGCAAACATAGAAAGCCGATATGACCATTTTTAAGAAGCAAGTCACCTAATAGGATACATAAACAATACACTCAGATAGTATAAAAAACAGGGAAAAAAAAGATGCATACTGCCTTCGATTTATGTTGCAAAAAACATCAGGAAAAGAGAAAATAGCTTTAGCAGGAGGAAACAAATTCAGATGAATTTAGAGTAATCCCTAAAACCCGAAGAGAAAGCACTTATCTCTGTTAGTAGATAGATTTTGTTTGATAGCATTGTTTAAAGAGAAACTGTTTTTATAGAAAGAAGTATAATTTAAATAAACTATACAATGTCAGAGGTATCTTAGTTTTATTATAATATTATAATATAAAAAATTCAATTAGTGTGCCATATCAAATCAATAAACACATAAAATAATTTATGGAGTAATCAATTGATATAGAACAAAGAAAAGTAATAATAAAAAAAAACAAAAAAAATCTCTGCAAGAAGATACAAAAAGATCTGTATGTCATCATCCCATCAGAAGGTTCCAGTAACTCCTTGCATATTATTAATTCTTTTTCTTTTTCTAAAAAAAACAAATTTGAAACATACAACAGTAAATCAAACTAAATCAAGCAGAGTAATAATCTACCTCACTTACCGGTTTGAACCCAAGGAAAAAGCAAGTAAACACATACCAATGGCAAACACTAAACTTGAAAAAATAAAAAAATAAAAAAATAAATTATTGAAACAACAAACTCTCCTGTTGTTTGGATCCTCTGACGATACCTACGAAGGGCCCCAATGCTCTGTTCCGCCACCTTCAAGAGAATACATAAAATCATAAAGAATGAAAACCCTATCAAGCCGATGGTAGTTCCAACTTCAATTAGGTATCCATCTAAACCCGAAAGACCAAATTTAACTTGACGGGGAAGAAAAAAATCAATTAAGTTTTTCAAATGAAAATCGAGCACCAATAAACCCCTGCATCTCTACTGCAGCAACGCACGACGGGAACATAAGAACTCCTTACAAACCTAAAAAACCTAGGTACAACAAAATGAATGGAAGAAGAAGATCATACCTAAAATTAAAAAAAAAAAATAAAAAAAAAAAAAAAAAAATTCGTACCTATTTGGCAGAAGAAGAAACCGGTTGTAGCAGGCTGCGATTTTTCTTTAAACATAAAGAGGAATAAGCGCAGACGGGAAACAAATGAATTTGGGAGAGAAAGAGGCTGACCACAAAATATCAAAAATTAAAACAACAAGATATTAATACGCCATGAACAGAAGAATTTTGCACAACCCTTCCCCCACCATCGCCATCACTACCAACCTCAAAAAGATAAAATCTCATATCACATGAAACATCCATTAGTCTAAAAGAATAAAAAGCATTGAAACATCAATTTCTCTAAAGAACATAAAGCAGCAAGTAAACCAAGCCAAAACCCATAAAACCTCATTTATTTTAAAAGCAAATAATCTCAACACAAGTCCTAAAATTCCAGAAAAATAAAAAATGATAAACTTTCCTGATTTTGGAGCCCTTCGATGCTGATTATCAATCGAAGGTAGCGGATCACATATCATCGCCTACACAAGAAATAAAAAAAATAGCCCAAAAACAAACCTAGGTCAATATATTTTTTGAAAAAAGAAAAATGAACGCAAGGACGACAGGAAAACGAAGATATGCGGCAAAAAATAACAAATTCAATACTTATAGACGATTGTCTGCGAGGAAAGGCCATGAATAGAGCACTTACCATGTACTATAGAGAAGACACTTTGTGCGTACAATAAATCACCCCACGTTGGAGAGGAAATCTGCATCACCAGAAATGAACAAATGAAGCTCGATGAAACGACTGAAAATCATAAGAAAAATGCTGAAATTATTAGGAATGGGATAGTGAGAAACATTAGAGAAAGAGAGAGAGTGCTCAGCTGCGACTCCTGCAAGCCTGCGAGAGGCAAGAATGAGAGCGAAAAATTATTTAAAGCCTTAGCGAACGGCTGAGATTTAAGCCTTAAAATCAAGGTTCCAGATAGATCTTTTCCAAACTGTGTGGTTTTAATATGAGCGAAGTGTTTGCAAAAGGAAGAGCCACGTGTCAAACAAAGAAGGCTCTTACCATCTTTTTATATATTAAGAGTAAAGATAAAGATATATCTTGCAGAATTTTAGATGGCCTTTCCATTAGGTTTAAAAAAATAGAGTTGAGATCATCTATTTTACACCTCTTTTGATCATCGTTATTTTTTAGTCATAACGTTAAACCTCAGTCTATTAGCTCTAGTATGTAAATTAATTATTAACTCTAGTATGTAAATTAATTAACATATTATCTCGCTAAAACGTTGATACTAATATAAATTTGATTTTAGTATATATATTTATTCTTTAATATAAAAAATAATAGTTTTACATATTCTGGTATAATACTTAATTTATTATTTTATCATAAAAATTATTGTCATTATAATTTTTTAATAAATATTTTAGAAAATAAAAAAATATTTATCTATTTACAAACTCATTATCTCGAGTTTGAAACCATAATTTTATTCTTAAAATAAAATTTAGAAAATTTTAACTTGTAATCAAAGATGAATTTGCATTGATTTGAAATTCCTAATCCATCTTAAATTTATTTTGTGAAAAAAGGCTAACCAAAATGTTTATACCAAGAGTCTTAATAATTTTATATTGTAAAAAGTCTTCATGAAAAATATCTCTACTGACTTTGGCGGACCACAATATCGTATTTGATTCAACAAATTAATTAATTTTAGGAAGTGAATAGTTGCATATGTATATGGAAGAAATTTGAAAATTCAAATTCCAAAACCACTACCACAATATCGTATTTGATTAAATAAATTAATTAATTTTAAGAAGTGAATAGTTGCGTATGTATATGGAAGAAATTTGAAAATTCAAATTTCAAAACCAATATCGTATGTAATGGGTTTATACCAAGTTCCCAATTTTTTCAAAATTGTATAAATCCTTCATGCAAGGAATCTTCACTAATTTGGGGACCAACAAATTACTTAAATTTAGGAAGACATAAATTGTGTACGTGGATGCTGTTTCTGTTGTATGTTTAAAGAAAATAAATTCAAAAATGGTATTGATACGGGATTGTATTATGAGGGATTTAACAAAAATATAAATTTTTAGGACACAATTTGATTTGAATTTTTCAAATTAAATTCCACTTTTCTAGGCCGCCTAAGTCAAATGATGATAAGGATTAATGTTAAAAAGAAAAAAGAAAAAAAAAACAAAAATAGTAAGCAATTAATGTTGTCCTAAAATTTCTAGTTACTATTTATGGTAAATAGTAATTCTTATTATATATATAGATATAATTTTGCACAATATGACGTATTTCATTTGTATAGAAATATAGTCGAAAGTGTAGAAAACTTAATTTAACCCAAAAAATCCAATCATTTTTAACTCAACCATTTTTTTTAACTCAAATTTAACTCAATCCCACTAACATCAATATTATCAATATAATTAAATAATATCAATCAATCATTCTTACACACACCGTCAACCTTAATTCACAATTCATCAACTCACTTAATTTTAACTAATCATCACATCACATCTTCTCTCTCCTACTTTTACATCATTTAATTTTAATTATTTTATTTTAAATATTATTTTAATATATTCACTAACAACTAACCATATAAATTTTTTTCAAATTTAACCAACTCAAATCAAAAATCTCCGGCCACGTCCCGTGGACTTATTTTTCACACTTACTCCCTAAGTGTAAATCACTAAAAATGTTTAAATTAGTATAAAGGAAAACGATACAAATGAAATGGTTTCAGTTCCTCGGTAATTGAGTGTTCCGAGAACTGGACTCAAAAGTCAAAACAAAAATGTAAGCACGAAACTTGAAGCTCGAAGGTGATGAATAATAGCAATAGCTTCAGCAACAACTCTTCAATCTTCAAGGTAGGTTTATATATGATTTCCTTTTCGTGAAGTGTCCCCAAATCTCTTGGTTCCTTTTCGAGTATATCCAAGATGTCCTTCCAAGCATAGAACTCTTCTTCTATCTCCAAATATCCACTTTCCTTAGTTATCCAATCTCCTCTTTATTCTTTGCAATCTCCTACTTGTGTGTGCCTCTCTTCCCTTCTTTACATGAACCGATTTCCTACAGAATATAAACACATAATAAGATCAAATATTCATTTTACATAATATAAGCTAATTTAGGAAACATGAACTACATAAAAATTCCCTTATTTACGAATTTAATGCATGCAGGAACTTCCTTTCGAACTCATGCCAAAATATTATATCTTTCAGGCATAATAAAAATAAAAAAAAAATTAGGAATATAAACAATGCTAATAGTTTGATTATAAATATTACTACTAACTTAGAAAATTATAAATCGGAAACTGGTTCCCTTCTCCACTTATCCACAACTTAATATATTTATTGTTTCGTAGAAATTACTACGGTGGGTATGTGATTAGAATATCACAAAATCTAGACAATGAGTGGACACAACTTAATGTATCCATAA
>BKCP01007626.1:2138416-2158086 GCA_008636005.1 Striga asiatica | reverse complement strand
GAACCATGATTTATAATTTTTTTTAAATTGTAGCGAGCAAAAAGCTTATTGTATTAACAATTTTGTCTAGTTGATTGGATTATGTGATTATCTAAATTGTTTGAGACACTTAGATGTTGATATGTAAGAATAATTTGTTTTACCATCATGTACTCCATGAAGTTCATATTATTATTATTTTTTGAAACCCAAAAAGCTACTGTAAACATTTACGTGCCAAAAATTAGAGACTGTGACGAGCCAAACCTCCAATTAAGCTGGATTCTGTAATTTATTAATTATCAAATAAGGCCACGTGTGTAAGTAATATATTGGGCAATTTTCATTTATACACAGCGTTTCTTAATTTATTGTAAGATTACCAAAGAGATTAATTTATTTGCAAGTTTACCTAATGCATAGAAATTAATTGAGAAAATACCTAATTTCGGTTACCTCAACAAATAGAGATCAATGTCCTTAAATGTCGCGTTTTGTTAGTCAACCGTTATTTTTGCACAGATAAGATATGTACTCAGCCGTTATCGATTTGATGTTTATATATATATATATATATGTATATATATTGGGTTTACATACAGAACATATACCGAGCATATACAGAACATATACTAAAAAATAACATCAGATCCAGGCGAACATATACTGGACATGTGTATACCGAACATATACAGAACATATACTGAAAATAACTCAAGGTCCAGGTGTCGAGTTGTTTATAAATCTCATGAATTTCATTCCAAAACCATGAATATTTAATCCTTTTGCAATGTGGAAAAAAACAGAGAGAGGGAGAGAGAAGGGAGAAGAAGAGATGAGGGGGAGAGAGAAAGGAAAATACAGAGATAGAGGGAGAGAAATGAAGGATTCCACAGATCCGAAAAAAAAAGAGAGAGAGAGAGAGAAGAAGGGAGAAGAAGAGATAGGGGAGAGAGAAAGTCTACCTTTAATTATGTTGATCAGTTAATTGCATACTCAATTGATTATTTAGTAATTTTGCAATTAATGTTATGCATATGGTAATTTTGCAATAAAAAGTGATATGTGTTGTATATGGTGTAATTTTCTCTAATATATTTGTGTATTGCAATTGGAATTTGTAGTTCTGCAAATTCAGTCTTCGGCCCAAGACTATAATGTAACTGGGAGCCCATTGTTAATCACTCCTTAAAGGCCATTTTACATGGTCCATATTGACCCATAAATGAAGTGATTTGGTCAACCATTAATCACCACATCATTAACAATCACTTAATTAACACTGACATGAACTACACAGGAGCTCCCAACTAAATTTGAAGCTTGCAGGTTCATCAAAACCACCATTTTTGACTTGGAACTACATATATACAGCATAGAGATTTCAACATCCTTTTGAGGTGGAGGTCCTTCTATACTTTTATTTAACCCACTGCTTAAGAGTAAATTACATTTGTTAGATGGGAATTAATCATACATTAATACTTTTAGTATTGAGATGAATTAATATGTTATATAATGTATGCAGGGCGATGATTGAAAGGAAGATGAAGTGGATCGATCTTGCAGGTTGTGTGCTACGAACAAGAGTTATAGTTAGATATTTTTCGTGTAATTTTAGTTATAGTTATTTGCCTGGCAAAGATGTTGATTTAAGGATAAAGCCATTGCACTATGGATTGTTGAGTCGGAGAGCAAAAATGATCATACTATAAATTAAGAATTGTTGGGTAACCAAACAGTAAAATCAATTATTATACATACGACTTTAGTTAAAACCGGAAGAACCGTATACATGTAACCAAACACATATAAAGATAGACTAGCTGAAACTGAATGATGTCAGGGCAAAATGGGCTTTTGATATGAGCCATTAGATTCCCCCAACGTCAGAAAAAAGTGAAAAAACCATAATGTTGTGTTCCTAACTTGCTATATTAGAAAATAAAGAAAATTCTTTTAGATCCTCTGTTTTGCTCAGCTCTGCTCATCCCCAGATCTGTATTTTTTTCTTCTTTCCCATTAGATCTCACCATTTCTTCATTTCCCACTCTCAAGACCTCACAAAAGCTTTTTGCCTAATCCCATATTTCAATCGCCATTCGACCAATTCATGAAATAGATCTTAAAGATCCAATTTTAAGCAGCAGCCCACCATCATCCTCTTTCTCCCTAATTAATGGGCGCCTCACAGTCGGCTCAAATCCCATCTGAAGACGAGCAGCAAGAAGAAGAGGAAGACGAAGACGATGATGACGTGGAAGAAGACGACGATGACGTCGTTCGGCACAGCATTCAGAATGACACGCGAGATCCCGCCATGGTGAAGAAGATCCTGGAGCAGGAGCCGGAGATGCTGCCGTGCCACGCGTCGGCGTCCCCGCTCTCCCCGCAGCTCTCCACCTACGGCACTCCCCGGATGGGCCCGTCCATCAAGGTGTGGGACCCTTACAACGTCCTCGCCCCGCCTCCGCCCCTTCCCCCGCCGCCGACCCACTTCCGCAGCACCTTCTCCGGCGCCTCCGCGGCGGACGAAGACCGGGCCATCACCGAGGTCTACCTCATCAGCCACGGAGAGTGCCACATGAACCTGAGGCCCGATTTAATCGCCGGCCGTTGCCCCGAGGCTGCCCTCACGCCCAACGGCAAACGGCAGGCGCGGGCCCTGGCTGTCTTCTTGAAGTCGCAGGGAGTGAGGTTTAGTGCGGTGTACACTTCACCATTGGATCGGGTTCGGGCCACAGCCCTATCTGTTTGCCAAGTAAGCTACGGCTTTTGTATCTTAATATTGAGTTGTATGAGATGCAAATGGATATGTCTTGTTGTTTTCAATTCTATTTTCTACTAGCTGAAAGAATAGGATAATCACTCACTCAAATGTGTTGTACTTGGTTCAAGGCGCCTTGTGTTTTGGTATTGTGCTTATATATTACTCAAATTGGTGTGAATTGGCAAAAATAATTCATTGGAGCCAACTTTGCAACATGGGAACAACTGATAAAGAAGCTCAACTTCCTTCAAAGGAATAAAAAAAGGGAAGATATGAACAATGCCTTGTCATTGACGAGCATTTGGAAATTGAAAAGATGACTCAGTGAATAAGTATGCTTTTAGCTGTGGCCTGTGTGACTGAATATATCAAAGCCACCTGCTTTCTTTCAAAACTATTTGCAGTAGTATGTATCTTGTATCTGATTTCCAACCATGACAGTTGTAATACTAGTAATTCAGCTAGGGAGTTTGGAATTTATATATAAACTGAAAAAGCTTTGGCAATAATGGAGAAAAAAAAATCGTTGATCTGCAGGAGTTGAATTTCTCGGAGGAGGACGTAGAATCATCGGATGGTTTAACAGAGATGAGCCAAGGGCACTGGGAAGGTTGCCACAGGTCGGACATATTCACAGGTGAGATAGTAAGCATAATGGAGAAATCAGAGCCTGATTTTTGCGCCCCATCTGGAGAGTCCCTGAGGCAGGTGGAGTTCCGTATGGTTGAGTTCCTGAATAGCACACTCACATCCTTCCCCATCAAGTTGAGGCCCGATTTCTCCCCACCCGACCACCCGACCGAAAGCCCGATACCACCCCCCAACTGGGACTTGCTCCACAGGCACCGCCACCGCAAGAAATCCGGCAAGAGCCGGCTTCAGGTCGTCACAACTGGCGATAACGAGGCTGATGACGAGATGTCCCCTCGTGTCCCCATTGTCCGAGACTTGAGTGTTAGGACAACTAGTAACAACAATACTACTAATAATCACCATTTCATTGTGTCTACTTGTGTTGGGGTTTTCACTCACCCCACACCCATCAAATGCCTGTTGACCGGAATCCTCGGTTGCAGTCCGGCTATGTCCAACAAGATTTGCGTCGAAGATTCTTCGGTCACCGTGCTCCAGCATTCTTGGAAGCTCGGCTGGCAGATTAAGAGATTGAACGATACATCACATCTTAGGCTTCTCTGAATTCTTTTATAATTACATACTCAGACTGAGTGTTTTTCATTATTTATTCTACTCTACTTATTGTTACTGTATTTTGGGTTGCATGATTGATGGGTTGTCCATATTCCAGTGAGAGATTACTAGTTTGATACTGGAGTTTTGGGGCAAGCGGTCATGATTTCATTCTTTGTGTTTGTAGCATTAATTTTTTTAGTCTCTGCAGACATAATTTTCCTATCTGCAAGGGATATTTCAAATTGTTATGAAATTCTTGTTTTGTCATTATTCTTATCCTTTGACATTTTGAGTTGGAATTCATAAGACCACACTTTGTTGTAGCAGTGAAATTATAGATTATAATGTTGGCATTAGTTCATTACATGGTAGCAGCAAACCTGAACACATCACTAAGCAAGAGAAAAAAGACCTTTCTTTTATGGCATCAAAAGGGTTTTTATCTATACAACACATATATGAAGGGCAGTTGTGTTGTGATTACCAATTTGCAGCATATATATATGAAGGGCCTCAAATGTGCAGGCCAGTTCAAAGACATAAGGCACATATTAGTTCCCTTTAATTACCCCAATTCCAAGCCTAACTACTCATTTTTATTTTAATTTGTTATCTTAAACAGAGCCCAACTTAATGACATTGTAATGGATTGATATATACTGGCCATTTCATTACAATCTATTTATTTTTAAATTTTTATCAACTAAATTAATGGCCCACAGCCCACATCTCATTTTTTCCAAAAGACATGATTTGATATCTTAATTTTTTTCAAACAAATAACTAAAAACTATTGACCATTATCCTATATTGCTTCCCTAAAGCCATGCGGAATTTCATCAGTATCAATAAATTAACTAAAACAAAATCTCAAAATCTTTGACAAAATCACAAAAGTCGTGATACAACAATTTTTTCTTTCAAAAAGATATTAAAAAAAAAAAAGCAAGGAGAAAATTCAGTGAGCCATACAAAATCATTATCTTCAAAAATCAGAAAAAGCAAAAGAAAAATAATGAAAAGGAATAAAAGGATTTTAACAGCATCTCATACTCGCGCGAGTAAAGAAAACCGGCACTCGCCCACGTAGAGCCCACTTACGACAAATTGGGTAGTTCCGCAATTTCGATGCGTCAAATACCAATTCCGCTTCAACGGTCAAGATCAACTCGCTGCACTTTCAACACAAGAGATGATCACCGTCGATCCGTTCTTAATCATGGTCAGTGCTAAACCAACCCCTGGTTTAGTGTGTAGTGATTTCCCTCTTCCTCACTTGTCTTTTCTCTGATGATGAGATGAGTGTTTTTCAGCTTTAGCTTTTTAACATGACTGAGTGGGCGAGGGAGAGAGAGAGAGATAATGGGCTATTGAGAGCGAGAAACTGAGGGATTTTTGCTTTTACCCTTTATTGATGATCTAATATGGGTTTTTCACAGTAGTTTGACTGTTTGTAAAAATTGATTCTTTGAGTTGAAGTTTCTTGAATATGGAGTTTCTTATTCGATCTGTAGATTTTGATTGTTCTTGTTATTGAAGAAGGTCTTTAGTCTTCTTCCTAGTTGCTGTTCGTTACCTTTTTCTTTTATTTTTCGGGTTCTTTTTTTACTGTTCTACTCAGTAATCATCATCTCTTGATATTTGATGATGATGATGATGATGGTGGTAATAAATGAGTTCAGAGTTGTCTTTCTTTCTCTTATCCATTGATATTTTCAGCTCACGTAGGTCCTGGAGCATTTTCTACAGTGGCTTTCAGCTTTATTTTCTTTTTCCATCTTCAATTCTGTCAGATCTATTCAGTAAATCGAGTTCATAATTCAGAATATGGTGATTGAGTATTCAGATCCGTCTTAGCTTGGATCCATCTAAAGGAAAAACAAAAAACCCGCTTCCATTCCTTCTTCCAAATCCCTAAATTTACCTGTTTCCCCTTTTGTTTTCACTCCAGGGAAACACAAACATGTGTATACAAGTCGGGTCTTATGCTGAAATCATTTTGGGATCTTTTTCTCTTATCTTGATAAATAGCTCGTGAAACGGTAGTTTTACATTTAGACAGTATGTGTTTGCTCCAGAGTATGATGAATTACTTCCCAGAGGAAGTATTGGAGCACGTATTCGACTTTGTCACGTCTCATCGAGACCGTAATGCGGTATCTTTAGTGTGTAAATCGTGGTACAGTGTTGAGAGATTTAGTCGGGAGAGGGTTTTCATAGGCAATTGTTATGCTGTGAATCCGGAGCGCCTGATTGCTAGGTTCCCTAGGGTTAGGTCGTTGACTCTAAAGGGGAAGCCCCATTTTGCAGATTTCAATTTGGTACCTCAAGATTGGGGTGGGTATGTGTTCCCTTGGATCGAGGCCATGGCAAAGAACGGAATAAATCTGGAGGAGCTTAGGTTGAAGAGGATGGTGGTGTCTGATGAGAGCCTTGAACTGCTTGCAAAGTCTTTCCCCAATTTTAAATCCTTGGTCTTAGTTAGCTGTGAAGGGTTCTCCACCGATGGCCTTGCTGCCATTGCATCTAACTGCAGGTCCTGTTTTCACTTTTCTTTATTTTCTGTTAAAACAATTATTTTGTTTTTATTTTTCTTGTCTGTATTGTGTTGTAGCATTTTGCTTTCACGTATTGTTTCCTGATGTGGCCTTTGTCTATTGATACTTGTCTTGAACATTAGAATTATATGTTTCTTCTTAGACTTGAGTGATGGCAGCTGATATTGAGTTTGGAGTTGGTCCATTTGTTTGTAGTTGTTGAAATATTTTAGTGGGTATAAGTTGGATTTTGGGGTTGCTTAGGGTGGTTAACAAGTTCCTTACCCATAAACAGTCGATTGGATTAGATGTATGCTTCTGATAGGATGAGTTCTACTGTTGCCTTGAAAATGAATAGCCTTGACATTCCGTTTTGATGTTCAGATAGAGCTAGTAACCTGTCGTGCAAGTTATAGGTCTGTATTTTTGCTCTTATCAGAAGGAGATTTCATTTCATGACTGCGTATATTTGAGGTCTTGTCTGCTTTAAATGACATCCAACCTTTCTGGAACAGGTTTCTCAGGGAGCTTGACCTGCAAGAAAACGAAGTTGACGAACGCAAAGGTCAGTGGCTCGGCTGTTTCTCCGAAAATTCAAAGTCTCTCGTCACTTTAAATTTCGCATGCCTGAGAGGAGAAGTCAACCTATCCGCTCTCGAGCGACTGGTAGCGAGAAGTCCCAACCTTAGGAGCCTTAGGCTGAACCCTAGTGTGCCTCTCGACGCTCTTCACAAGATTCTGACTCAAGCCCCTCAACTGAACGATCTAGGGACCGGATCTTTTGTCCACGACCCCGATTCAGAGGCCTGCGGCAAATTGAAAAGCACTTTGGAGAAATGCAAGTCGATTAGAAGCTTGTCTGGTTTTCTCGACGTGAACCCACGATGCTTGCCTTGTGTCTACCCTGTTTGCACTAACTTGACGTCGTTGAACTTGAGCTACGCGCCGGGAATCTACAGCAATGAGCTGATAAAGCTCATTTCTCATTGCAAGAAATTAGAGCGTCTATGGGTCCGTCCGTCCGTCCGTTTTTCTTATTAATCAATCAATCATACCAAAAAAAATCTATCTTTTTTTGATTGAAAAAATCGGATTTTGCTTGCAGATACTAGACAGCATCGGGGATAAAGGGCTAAATGCCGTGGCCTCCACATGCAAAGAGCTTCAAGAGCTCAGAGTTTTCCCATCCGACTTATACGATGCAGGCGTGACAGAAGAAGGGCTCGTTTCCATATCGTCCGGATGTGCCAAGCTAAATTCCTTACTTTACTTTTGTCAGCAAATGACCAATGCTGCCCTCATCACTGTGGCTAAAAATTGTCCCAATTTCATCCGCTTCCGGCTCGCGACCCTAAACCCTACCATACCAGATGCAGTGACGAATGAACCTCTGGACGAGGGTTTTGGGGCTATTGTGCAGTCGTGCAAGGGGTTGAAGCGGCTATCGATCTCGGGCCTTCTAACAGATAAGGTATTCTTGTACATAGGAATGTACGCGGAGCAGCTGGAGATGCTGTCGATTGCCTTTGCTGGGGAGAGTGATAAGGGAATGGCTTACGTGCTGAATGGGTGCAAGAAAATGAAGAAGCTGGAAATCAGGGACAGCCCTTTTGGTAATAAGGCACTTCTTACGGACGTGGGCAAGTATGAGACAATGCGATCCCTTTGGATGTCGTCCTGTGAAGTGACGTTCGAGGCATGCAAGATGCTTGCCCAGAAAATGCCGAGGCTCAATGTCGAAATTATCAACGATGGTGATTCGGATGAGGGAAGCAGAGATGATGGGCATAGGGTGGAGAAGATGTACCTCTACCGGACCCTGGTTGGGCCTAGGAAGGATGCGCCCCATTTTGTGTGGACTCTGTAGGTTGAGCAGGCCCAGGCCCAGGCCCAAGCCCAAGCCCACCGTGTATGGTTACTGTAGCCCTGTGCCTTTATTTGTCTGTGTACTGTGTAAGCTCTCTCTAGTCTTTAGGCTGAAACTGTGCCTTTATTTGTCTGTGTACTGTGTAAGCTCTCTCTAGTCTTTAGGCTGAAACTGTATTATTATGCATTTCTAGCTTAAAATATGTTTTGTTTGTTGCAATTTGTGTTAAAGGTGGTTCGATTATTGGACCTTTCAATTTGTAACATAGGCAACTTGGCCATGTTCTGCTCAGTTTGGGTATGAGTAATGACCTTTGTTACACGTTTTTGGAATTAGTGGAGTTTTGATGGTTGATTTACATTACGCAAGTTAATTAATTAATTTTTTGATAGCTCTGGTGTGGGTGCCAGTGTATTAGGTGGACATAATTTTTGGCTGAAAAAGGTATTTTATATTTGGCAATACAAATACATATATTTGTCTCAACACTGGTTGCAGACCATGTTTAGGATTAAGGTATTGAGGTGTATGCAAAATATAAAATTTCCCCCCTTTATATATATAGATAGTTTTGTAGTTACATATTTATTGTTAAATTGACTGTTTAATGCCATTATAAGATAATTTAAAGTTTTACATTGGAATTCTATATGTTATTACATAAGTCACTTACAATTACAATTAAATGAATATAGTTGGAAACGAACTTATCAGTTATCAGTGTGTAAATTAGAAAAATGTTGATTTGATATAAATATCGAGACAAATATGTGTAAGGGGAATCAGCAATAGCGTGTGGACCATTTTTCCAATAAAGTTTGAACACGAAATCAAGAAAAATAGTAGCTCCCCCGAAAAATCACACGGTTAAGCAACTTGTAAGTGAAGATAGATTTTTCTTTTTTTTCCAAAAAAAAAGTCCCTCTATAAAACCCTCCATCAAGCTCCGCTCATAACATTCATTCATCACCATCTCAATTCTACCCCCAAAAAACTCAAATAAAAAATGAATACCCACAACCCGGAACCCGGATCCGCCAAGTACCCGGAAGTGCCCTCTTCTTCCTCCGAGAAATGGGGGACCCACGTGATGGGGACTCCGGCGGTGCCCACGTGTCACCCCAACAATCAAAAGGCCGCCCTTTGGGGCGCCGGCGACCAAAAGGAGTACCAAAACCACCACCAACCCTACATCCAATACACTCCGATCGAGAGGTCCGCCGGCGACGGGCCACTGGATTCGGTCCTCCACAAGTTCAACTCTTGGAGCGCCAAGGCTGAGTCCACCGCCCACAACATCTGGCACAACCGTAAGCACCTGCTGCTTCCACTCACACACACATACTTAAGGATTGTATTTTTATTTTCCCCCTAAATTGAAAAGAACAAAATAAATAAATAAACAAATAATTTTGGGTTTGGTTTTTTGATTGCAGTTAAGACTGGGTCATCGGTGTCTGAGGCGGCCTGGGGGAAGCTCAACCTTGGGGCGAAGACCATTACTGGAGGTGGGTTCGAAGCTCTGTACAAGCAAACATTCGCAACTTATCCAAACGAGACGCTCAAGAAGACTTTCGCGTGCTACCTATCGACATCCACCGGCCCAGTTGCCGGGACTCTGTATTTGTCCAACGTGCACCTTGCTTTCTGCAGTGATCGCCCCTTGTCCTTCACAGCCCCATCCGGACAGCTCACGTGGAGCTACTACAAGGTACTACTACCTTTATTATCATTTCATTATTAATGGTTAATTGATTGAATTGATTTTGGAGGTTGTGCTTATTTATTATATTTGAAATGATGTTTTAACTTGGGGGGGGCAGATATTGATACCTTTGCCCATGATTGGGAGCATAAACCCGGTGATCATGAGGGATAATCCGCCGAGGGAGAGGTACATACAGATTGTCACCACTGATGGCCACGACTTTTGGTTCATGGGCTTCGTCAATTACGAAAAAGCCAGTCATCATCTCTTTGAGGCCCTCTCCTCTTTTGCCGCACCTGGAATTCCAATGCCACAGACCTCAGAGCATCATTAATTGAGCTTGTTTTGCTTCTTCTGTATTATTCTATGTTCTTTTGGGATGTTTGTTTGTTAATATATTTGATAGTCAGCACTTGTTCTCAATAAAAGTTGAATGCTAGTATAGCTTTGATGCACTTGTTAATATATTTGATAGTCAGCACTTGTTCTTTTGTTAATATTATTCTATGCTAGCCTTCTTACATACATTTAGTCCTTACTAAACCTAGTCTCCATAGGCTAAACAGCAATTCTCAAAGACAAAGGACAAGACCATGTCCTGCATCGTATTCTTTTGCCCAATCATCACTCGTTAATAGCAACACCTTGGCATGTTAATTAAAATCATGTATCAAACAACTGCATAGCTCAAAAACAGAGCATATGAAACAAATTTTACAGTTTTGACACAACGTTAATGGATTTAACTGTTTCTATTTCCTACTAAAAGTGTGATTATAGTACTGACAAAACCGGGCACCCATGATCCTACCACGTAAGTGGGGATTGTAACAGTTGGTAAAAATGCAAGAGCTTTGATGCATGCATGATGGATGATTTGATCAACGCTTCCTCTTGCTTCCCTTGGCAGCACTAGATTTTGATGGGGTCGCAACCAGGTAGATGAACAAGACCACAAAAGATATAACCGAAACAAGAGATCCGTATTTTGCCAACACTCTCTGTGAGGAGTAAACGTCAAGTTAGCTCAAATGTAACAAATACTTGTAAACATAAATTACATAAACATATCGAGAATCCCCCACATTGGGAATCCACCAAATCAACAATTATGATGCTATACTGAGTATGAAATTCAAATACTGAGCTATTTNCAGCTAGAAACAAAACAGATGATACACAGAATAAAATGATTCATTTCCAAATCAAAGATAGTTAATAGTCTCACCTTAGCCTAATTCGTTTCAGGAGCCGCCACAGATCATTTCCAATGAAGAAAACAAGAAGTGAGAAAGATATTACTTAAACAAAAATTGAATGTAAAGCAGAAAGATGTGCTAAATTGCTAAAAAAGTTACCAAATCAAGCTTCTTCTCTTGTGGCCTATCAGCTAGAACGTCGAGAGGCAATATTGGAGTTGAATACGCCTCCTGAAGTAGTAATCCACTTAAAAACAGAGGTAGATTCAAAAGTATCATAAAAATAGTAAAACACAAGTCAAGTGACTTTCAAACCTGTAAGGCAGCCTTTGTAGGAACACGAAAAGTTATAAGTGCTGGTGGACCATAAAATAGAGTTTTCGTTTTCGCCTCCAGCTCAAAGGAATGTGATAGAACAGCCCCTCTGAGTAAAAAGGATAAAGAGATTAATAAGAGTAGGTGCAGAATAGCTGAAGTGAGGTTAGCCACTTGTCTTTCGTTCACAGATTCTTTGATGATGACTTACACATCAAGCCTTTCCCATGAAATTGAGGTGTTGCCAGTGATGACTTCGAATACCTCTGGAGACCAGCTATCATCATTGAGTGTTACATCATATGCAGTCCTGAACGGGTGGGGTGGAATAATTTTGCATTAGACAATCATTCCATGATGATGATGGTCGAATCAAAACAAGAGCTATCATGCAATTGACAATTAAACCTCCAAACTGTCCATTTCAAGGAGTAGCTCAAGATTCTCTACATTTGTAAACTGTGATAACGTCAAAAGATATTGACGAAAACAGAAGTACAAATTAACTGCTAATATGTGCAGGTACAAGATTAGTTCTTTCCTTTACCGATTGAAAGCGAGGCTTGGTTTTATCGAATATGTGGTTGGATCAGCTAGAGAAAGGGTGAATTCTGATTTCTAACAGAAGAACTATAACTAGTGCATCAACATATATCTGCATTCTCATGTGCTCAACCAATTCCGGTGGTAATTACGTATATATTCCAGTCTCCAGAATGGATTGCTGTTGACAATCGAATTCCAAGTATTCGGTCAACCCTAGCGTTCTTGAGCAAAGATAAAATTTTTACACCTTGAATAATCCCAATGAGAAAATTGAATCAAGAATGTGAACTGACACAACTGCTTAACCAAATCTTATCTCACTTTTCAAAACTCTAAATTTGAGATAACTCCAAAATTAACTACTTAATGCATTTATTAAGTAACCATGATAATAAAGCAGTTATGACAAATAGCAATCGAAAAGGAAATTATAGCAAACAAAAGGAAAATACCATAAACCCATCATATATACAATCGAAAAAAGCAGATCTAACTGAAAAAAAGGCGAAGGGAAAGTATAGCATACGCGGATCCTTGATTGTACACGTCAATGGAGACGGAGACACGTTCGGAGCCGGGCTTCAGCCGGGTCAGCGACGCCTTCTTATGGGCCACGATAAAGGGGCCATCGGAGATGGCGATGAGCGATGCGGCGAATAACAGAGCTGCCAGAACACAAATTGCAGGTCCGATGATCAACTTCGCCATTGCTGAACAGAACGACGGCGTTTCCGAGGTGCAGCTTGGGAATTTGGAGATTTAGAGCGTAACGAAGAGATTGAAGTAATTAGGGCTTCTTTATTGTAATTCCGATTACTTGTACAGTGATGACAAATAGTGTAATACTAACAGCATCTTTAATCGGTAAGATGTATATACCTCACTTTTTACATTACCAATAGTCCGTATCATCTCAAGCTCATTCTTACTCCCAATATTACAAACTTCCAATAACTCTAAACCTCACAAACCTTTTTTTAATGGACCCCATATTTCTCACTTACTTTAATTTATATATCAATTTAATTCATATGTACTAAAAATACTAATAATTTTTTACAATGACATATTTATTATATATCATAATAAATATATTTTACGTACAATTAAAATTAAAAAATAATAATAACAAGTGAAATTTATTACACATAAACCTTACAATAATATAAAAAATAAAAAATTACATACCGACAAAAATAAAAAAAAATAATAAGAAAATTTGATTACACATAATAGCTAAATCAATAATATATATGTTTATTTAGTTCTCAATATTTTATTGAAAAAGATGGACAAAAATATAGTATAGATCAAATTTAATAAATGAGTGATGGCTTTTAAATGTGGGCCCAATACTAGTCACGCCAATTCATGCGGCGAGTTACAATTAAATTTATTTTTGGCTTTGAAAAGTATGCTTGTACTACACTTGCTTTCTTATTTAATTCTATAGCTCTATGTTTGCAACACGGGGTTAAGAAATCAAACCTACACCCTCACCTTTCTAATGGTAAATGCTATCAGTGTGGCGTTTCCAAACCTAATGAAACGCGCCCGTTAAAGTTGTTCTAAGAAAGAACTTGTAAATGATGATTTGCCGTAGAGAGAGAAATGAGCCGCTCGTTTATGATTGGTTGAGGCTCCAATTTAACACTTATTAAGGCGTGAAAATGAAAATTTATGCAAGTTTTTATTGTAAAACTCTCGAGTTCGACTCTTATTCTTGATGAACAAGTCAAATTCGAACTCATTTAGTTAACGAGTTGAGCTCCACTCGACTCGATAAAGACTTAAGTAGGGGCTCGGCTTGTTTATACTTCATACATCTAGCCATGACAAATAGACGATTTAGGTGAAATTGAAAATCAAAGTTAAATAAAATTAGGTGAAGTTATCCAACATTATATTGATGTCTATTTCCCTTATGATATTTTTGCGATTGGTCTAAAAAACCACTTGATACCCTTATGTATTTGTTCTTTAAATATTTGAATAAGAAGTTGGAAATACAAAAATCACTAAGGGTGAAATGATATTGATTTTGGGGCTCATATCATTGGTTAAAATTGAATCTTCTATAAGGATTTGAAGCATGATGTACAAGGTTGATTAATCAGATGGAATTTGGTGACATTCGTGATTTGATTATCTTATTTTCTAACTAAATTTGTATTAAAAAAATATTGGATGTATACGCAACAATCCTGGTTAAGCATGCATTCAACTTTTTAGCATCATTTGTGCCAGTCTTTCATCTAATTAATTTGTTACTTCTTCCAAAATACAATACATAGACGGGTACAGAGGCATAATACATCTTAAAATTTGTAAATAATCATACGACTCATAAATATAAAATCAATATAAACTTCAATCAATATATGTTTGTATTATAAAGAAAATATAGAATTAAGTATCTCAATTAATTTTAACTTCAATCATACAGAAATAAAATCATATAAATAACCACATATGGCCATGACTCATAACTATGTTAAAAAACATGTTATAAACTTAAATAATCAACCTTTTTTTTAAAAAAAAAAAATTATATAAATAACCACGTATAAACTATCTTATGATTCATAAATAAGAAAACATGTTAACTAAAAATAATCAACCATTTCCTTTTAAATAAACCAGTTTATGAAGAATAGTATAAATACGATACATGTTTAATACATATACCTAGTAATACGTTAGCTTCATAGAAGGTCCGTCCCATATCATCTTAAAGATGAATAAGAACAACTGAAAATTAATAAACCTACGGCATTAATTAACTACTTGAAAAAACTCTAGGCTTTATTTAAGCAGGTAGCTCTACTGGCTATGGGACTCACTGAATACTAGAAAACAAAAAATTTTCTCAACTAATAAGCCAAAAGAGAAAAAATAGTTTGCCATAAATACACCCGAGTGCACACCTAAGATGCATTTAATATCATCACAGCAGAGAATTATCAGATTACACAGTACCAAAGCCCTAAAAGCAAAACACAAAGACAAAAAACAATAAACTAAAAAGTAAAAACAGGCTTAGGTAGTAATAGAAATTAATTCATCACAACTTTTTCAAATGCCATGGGAATATGCCTGAGATTTGAGCTTATGAGCAGACATGATTGTGAGTAAAATCAAGCAAATGAGAGCCACAAAAGATGATGCAATTGAGGCTATAATCTTGTCGCAAAATTTGGCCACACGATCACAAACCGGCATCCACCCCGTTTTGCTCTGCCCATATCGCCCCACGTACCCAATCGCCATTGCAGCCGAGATTCCGGACAATAACAGAACCAAACTCAACTGCATTAAATATCATTTACCACATAGATATAATTAGAATCTTTTTTACGTAGCAAATATCGATTCGTAATTGATTTAAATTTCAACTTTAAATCAACTAATATCGTGAACAAAAATGGAAAACTTCATAATATACATATTTATTATTGATGGCAAAGTAATTCAATGGATTTGATTTCTTCTAACAAAAACAATATGTATATTTTTTCCAAGTCATAATTTAAACAACAACATACGCAAAAGCACGGGACATTTTATAGTATAAGTGTGCTTTTTTTTTTTATAAGAAGATATGGCAAATCGATTTGTCTAATGATTAGACTGTCTCACGCAAGAATTTGTATGTAATAATTAATTAACTTATAATAGTATGATTATTTTACCATGTCATGCAAGAGCAAATAGAAGTAATTCTTGGGATTTGATCTTGAACGATTGAGTGAAATAACAAGAATCACCGACAGCACAGTGAGCCCGCATGATACACAATTTGCAACCAGATTGAACCTGCCAATGATAAAATATATAAATAAATTAATAATAACTATTTTATTTTTTTATTCGAAACAAAACAAAATGTAATATAAAATGAAAATTTGTGACCTGAAAGAAGATGAGTAACTATAGCGGGCCTCCATTGCAATCCCGAAAAAGCTCACTGTTTGCTGGCTTGTGGCCATGATAAGCGCACCCCCCAGCGTAAATGCAATTACCAGGATTCTGAGGACCAATTGTGCAAAATAGAAAAACCTTTTGGAAATCTTGCTGCCAGTTTCCTGTTTGGGCATCTCAATAAGGTCCATAGTTGATTGATTTTCTTATGGTGGTGAAGATGATTTTTGAGAGAGAAGAAAAGTGACCAAGTGACTTTGCCCTTTGTGGATATGTCCTTAAATAAATAAAGCATGCAGCAGATAAAAAATGGAGAAGATACAAAGCAGATTTAGAGTGCATATTTATTGTAGATGGCCTAACGGGGCCATCTCAACTAATTAAAATTTGACAAAAAAAAAAAGATTCTTAGAAGAAAAATAAAAATAAAAAAGTCAAACCTTTTCCTCTAATTAAAGAGACAAAATCACCTAAAAATTGGGTTCACGAATTGATGTATTTATATTAGAATACAACATATCGATACATTATTTATATATACTTAATTATGGATAATTTATAAGTCGTGTTTCTGATTGTTTTATAGCAAAACTGAAATCCAACATCTCATCGTATTGAATTTAGGTAAAACATAATAATGCGTGCTAATGAAATATTTTTGTTGGACAGTCCTTGAATTTAAAGGCATCCTGCTGAGGGTTAAATGTCCTATTATTCGTATTAACATACCTTTAAACAGTATAAACTAGTAATTAATTTCTTATAGAATTGGACATATACTGCATAATATAGTGCATTATGCATGAGCAGAAATGTAGAATTATAATATTGAAACCAAACAAAGGATACTCATAAAACCAAATTATATAATAATACTATAAAGGTGGCCCGTGACGGGATAAAGGTAGAAGTGTTTAAGAGTCTAGTGATCCATCTCAATCACTTGATTTTCACAATTAATATGTTTTGAACAGAAGGTGTATTTATTAAAATTTGGTATGATCTTAAGGCACAAAAATAAGCCCGTGCATTGATTGTACAACTACAAAATCCTGCCATATTTGCACAATTTCATATTATTCATAACCAGCCTTCCACGATCAAACAAATTAAATAAGTCGAACTTACGAGTGACTCATTTTGTTTAACAGCCGATGAGGATCTTTATTCTACTGAAATTCGTGTTTTTCTTGTCATTATTAATCTACAATTATTGATTATTTTCAATTTTTTTAATAAGATAATTTATTTATTGTAATGAATTTTCACCAGCTTTTATATTTCTTTCCTTCAATAAGTAGCTTAATTTTTTTATTTCAGCTGGTATAAATTATATGGGTTTACCAATGGGCTGGATCAATGTGTGCTACTAAAGTGGGCTCAAATTTTGGACACAGTTGACAATAAATAGACTGTATACTCAAGCAGCAACAATCATAGGCAATTGGGCATATGCAATCTTTTTCCATAAGACTAAAATAGAATGTCATTACCAAAAAACAAAAGAAGAATGTCATTACTTTACTTGCATCTTTTTTGCTTTTTATAAGGATGGTGTGCTAATCCCACTTTCCAGTGATTGGTCTTATTACCAATTATTTTTCTGGTCATCAACGCAGAAAATCAGACCACAGCACATGCTTTAATAATTTAATTTGGTATTTCCTCAATCTGTCATTTTTCTGACTAAATAAATTAACAAAAGTAGGCCTTCCACATGCCCTCGTTGACCAACGTCAGACGAAAAAAGTGAAATTATCCATGGCCGGCGCCGGAGCTAGACCTTTCTCCGTCGGCATCTCGCCGTTGAACCCCAGCCGGAACAAATATCTCGTCGCAGGGAAGCTTCGACCAACCCCAAAACCCAATCTTTCGGTTCTTGCATCATCCGCGCCCACAGAAAAGCAGTCGCCGCGGCAGGCAGCTCCAGCAGGCGTCGCCGTAAACGGCGTCGTTCGACCGAAGCCGTCGGCCGAGGCGCCGCCAGGAGAGCAGGCGACGGAGCCGCAGAACGGGGAGTTGACGTCGAAAGATTACTTCGAGCAGTCGGCCGAGCTGATTAGCAGATCCGACGGCGGACCGCCCCGGTGGTTCTCGCCTTTGACCGACGGTCAACGGCCAGGAAATTGTCCTGTCCTGCTCTCTTTGCCTGGTGAGTTTTATTTTCGTTATTATATTTGTTGTATATTCACTTGTTCTACACATAATAGCTGCTGTTCACGGACAGAGTAACTATATGAACGGTATGTTTGCGTTATCTGTTATTAAATCAGTCGAACTTATTATGCGTACCAATTTTACCCGTTAATTTATTATATCATGAGAATCCTGTTCAATAACCTGGAGTAGGTTTAATATTCTCCTCAATTAAATGAGGAAGGTATGTATCTTTAGTAAGAAAAATAAGTTTTCTGATTTTTCAGGGGTTGATGGAGTTGGACTTGGACTATTATTGCACCATGAGAGACTTGGCAAGTAAGTTTCCTTTTTGTGCTCAGATATATATTGAAGCATCATCACATTTATCAGTAGTCATATATTAAAAACTAAAATAAATGGTCTGATTTTTGTTTTTGTCTCTGTGTGTGTGTGTGTGAAGGATTTTTGATATATGGTGCTTGCACATCCCCTTGGCTGACCGAACGCCATTCGCAGGTTAATCTTGATTTCGGTTTTCTTTGGCTAGTCCAAATATAGAAATTTTGCCTATTTAGTAACAAAAGTGCACTAATTCAATTTTCCATATCTCAGAACTAGTGAAGCTTGTTGAAAGCACGGTGAGGTTAGAGCATTCACGTAACCCAAACAGACCAATATATCTTGTGGGTGAATCTTTCGGAGGATGCCTTGCGCTTGTTGTTGCTGCACGTAACCCAGATATCGACCTCATACTAATCTTGGCCAATCCAGGTAGTTTTTACTTTTAATCATTTGCTAAAAAAAAAAAAAAGTCATTATAATGTGCATGCTGATTTTAAACAGTAAAAGCTTTTATCTATTTAACTTCCTATTGGCAGCTACATCTTTCAGCAGATCCCAGTTGCAGCTACAAACTCTTTTACCGTTGTCAGCGATATTGCCCGAGCAGCTCTTTCACGGCCTGCCTTATTTGCTTACTCTACTGACAGGTTATATATTTTTTTATTTTTTGTTTTTTGTTTTTTGGGTCCCTTTTGCATTTCAATATTAGTACTTCATATCATTTTTTGTCTAATTAGGTGCGCCACTAAAGATGGTGGCAGAGGCTACCAGCAAAGGTCTTCCTTTGGAACAAGTGATTAGGAATCTAACTCAGGAGACTATGGCAATGTTGTCCAATCTTTCTGTAAGATTCGTACCTTAACATGATGACTCTCTGTGTTTTTAGTTTAATTCTACATGAAAATTCATTTATATTTATGCTGAAGACAGGCCATGTCCGATTTATTAACTCTTGAAACAATTCTCTGGAAGCTTGATTTGCTGAAATCGAGCTCATCATTCGCCAACTCACGTCTTCATGCTGTGAAAGCTCAAACTCTAATACTTGCTAGGTTTTGTCTAACCTAGCTCATATTTTCGAGATGAAGTTGTATTTTATCATTTAATTTTTCATTAGCATTGTTCTTATTGCCACGGTGGCTGATTTTTTACTTTT
>BKCP01007626.1:2111631-2134529 GCA_008636005.1 Striga asiatica | reverse complement strand
AAAAGGAGCGAGAGATGCCCCCACACCATGTTAGCTTCACATGGCCACTAAACATGGTTTAATTATGCTGGTATTAATTTACCATCTTCATAAGAGAAAATGTGTTAAGTGGTTTGCAGTGTAAGCAATTGCATTCCCCTTTTCTCAAAGGAACAACATGGAACTTAGATTATCCATCCCTTTTGGGCTACACAATCACCTTTAACCCATAATTTAACCGGACAACAAAAATGTTACGAAAACGATGTGATTGGACTCCCACCTTTTGACAACAAAAAAATAAAAAAACAAACAAACCTTCTTAGAGATCCAGAAATTTATTTTGAGAGAGCTATATATTTTTAATAATTATAAGTTTGAATTAATATACAAAAAAAAATAGAAAGTTGTATTATAAAATTATATAATAATAGTGTAATATGAGTTATAAAGTTTCAAACATTGACAATAACAAATTTAGATTGAAGGCTCTCTCAACTCATGTATTTCATCAATGATTGGCGCAATATTAATATTTTTTGATATTTTTTCTTTCCATTAAGCATATCTTATATGGACTTCTTTTTCAAGAATTATCAATTTTTATGTTTACACATGTTTTTCATACATTCAATTTATTTAAATTAAAAAAAAATGTTATACAAAAATGTAAAAAAATAGTATAATTTGTAGTTGAAATATTAGTAGAAAGAGTAATCAATTATTATTTTAATATCATTGTAAGTTTATGTAAAAAATAATATATTTATTATATATATATATACTAAAAATTAAAAGTTTTGGATCCGTCCCTGCTTTGAAAGTAATAATAATTCCAAAACTTAATGAATGAAAATGTCTAATCTCTATCTCTCTCCCATTGGAGTGGTGAATTTTGCAAATCTTGTCCTACTGTTTGTTAATATCATGCCCCATTAGGGTCGAAATTCTGCAAATTATTACGGATTCTAATGGTTAGTCAAGATGAAAATAAAAATAAATATTTAGCCATACTTTTTAACAAAAATAAAAAATAAAAAATTGAAAAATACATACTTTTAATATGAAATATCATGCTTTTGTTATATTATTAGACGTCACATTTATAGTTATGTTATTGTAAACCAAATTAGTCTCTAATAAAATTATGCAATTTTTGTAAAAAAAACCATGTCGGTTGTGTTGATTAGTTCAGCGGTTTTCAATTATTTAAACGGTTTTCGTGTGAAAATTGCATATTAATGATTGGGGAAAAATATACTATCAACCCTTTCTAATAATTTTCTCCTTCATCATGTAACACAATTTTTAAAATCAAAACTAACTCTATACAGTTCTTCTATAAAATCCCAAACATTTATACAACGACACATATATATATATATTATATATAACAAAAGTGTACTATCAAAATTCTAAACGAACCAGATTGTTATAGCTAAAAAATAACCAAACAAAAATTTATATAATTTTACATAATTCATTTCATTAAAAATCGAGTTTATCAACATCAAGATTTGAAAACAAAAGGAAAAAATAAAAATTAATTGGATGTAACAGGTGCGTAAACCATAAGGCACATCCCGAATATTGGGTGAGGCCCGTACAAACATCATCAATCATCCTCCTAAGATAAAATAATTCAAAATCTACAATAACAAGTAAAAAAAATAAAAATTAACTACAGTTCTTTAATTTTCATAATAACCAATTTGATCGTGTGAGAATTATACCTTTTATCAAAATTCTACTGCACCAACATTATTAATTACTGGGTCGACCGGTCCTGACCAGAATAATAAAAGCTGTAACTGAGCAATTTACGGCACATTTAAATCCCAAAAAAAAATGTAACTTTATTACCTGCAGCCAATTAGCTTTTTTACAGTTGGTAACAATTTCTGCAGATTGATTGATACATACAAAGAAACGGCTGTCTGCGACCAAGTTTTATAGCGCTCTCATTTGTTACAGTTTTTTCTTTTTTGCAGTGTTTGTGTTATTTTCCTTTGTGTTACTAATTGCACCCTTTGACCAAACCTAGTGCTTTCATTTTATTTGTGGTCCATCTCAATTTCTTTTAATTCATTGAGAACCCTGATATATTATTGCAGTCCTATTTTTATTTGACCATAATTGTTCATTTTTCTTTTGAAGAAGAGTTTTATAAGATTATGTATGAGCATTTGATTATTAAACAATTTGATTTTGGACATACTTTATGTTAGGAAACGGAAGGATTTATACTGATATATAGGATGGTTAATTTTGAAATTATGTGGATTTGTTTGATTAAATTGATTAAATGATGATAGACTTCATACTAAAGAACTAGTATTCGACCTGTGCATTTACACAAATATAAATAAAATATTGTGAGTTATTTGTATGAATATAATGATTAATAATTTTTCATGCATTTTTTTGCAGGCCAAATTTACAATTAAAGGAGCTGGAATATTTATTTTTTTTAAATTGTGTTTATCATATTGGATGTAATGTATATTTTTATATGTATTTTTTTTTGTGAATTATTTATTATTTATTTAGGAATTTCAAATACGTTTTTTATTATTCAAAAGAAGTTAATTTAAATGTAACCACAACAATAACATCTAATCACGTTAAATAATCAACACATTATATGGTCAGCTGTAAATAAATCAAAAGTTTAAAATGATTTTTGTAGTTTTGAAGTGATTAGTGTGTTGATTATCTAATAAATAAATGAGAGGTTAAATAAATAAAAAGTAACGGTTTTTTTAGGGAAAAAATTATATTGACACATAGGTATAATTTAATAGGTTTTATTAAATGCTCATGAGCCAGCAATTATATATATATATTACTTCTTCCGACATAAGAAATTCTTCCAATAATTCCGAGCCTAACCTTTTCAAAAAAGTATGTATAGTTTAGGTTGAAAGCCATAGTGCTGATACCTAAAGCAGTGATAAAATATTTTGGTGTTCTATAAAGTCATTCATAACATTATGTATTGACATGTGTCAAATGTATATTTATTGCAGAACACGTGTCAACACACCATATGTGAAAAACTATGGATGACTCTATACGACGAGTCATCTGATGTCTCCATAGCAAAACCGATGCATATATTTGTTGATATATCTCTTGCCTATTTATGATGAGTTTAATAAGCACATAAGTAAAAGAAGTCAACATGCACATGCACGTGTCAGTCATAATAGGATTGAGTCCAAAGCATCAAACTCACCTCAGCATGATTTTATGGAAGTTGAGCACGACATGGACGTGCTGCATAGCAATGTGCTACGTGATGGTGGAAGGAAACGGCCACATTAACTTAACTGCCATATAGTGTTTTATGTATATATATGTATTACTGAGTTTGTGAATGTAAGCTTCTTGAATTAATGAAAAACTGAGTTATTAAGACTTGATCATTGAATTCAGTGAAAGTTTTTCCATTATGTTTGCACAAGAAATCTTTTATGGTATCAGAGCACCAGGATGATCTTGGTTGATTTGTACCAACATTTATTTTCTTTTCCTTTTTAATCCATGTTCAATATCTCATTTCAAGTCCTCCACTTACACAATGGCTTCTTCTTCTTCAACACCGAGAAATACAGATCAAAATCAACTTTTATTTCCTCAAAGCCAACTCATATCTTCAAAACTCACTGAAACAAATTACCTAATATGGCACCAACAAATTCTTGTTGCCATCAATGGTTATGGCCTTTATCAGTACATCTCACCAAATCAAAGGATCCCACAAGAAATTTTGCAAGAAGGATCAGATGAGCCCTTTCAAAATCCAGAATACTTATTATGGGTAAGGCAGGATCAAATCCTAGCCTCTTGGCTCTTGTCTTCTCTCACAGAACCAATTCTGGTGACTACAGTGGGATTAACAACTTCCAAGCAAATTTGGGACAACCTTCAAATTGGATTTGCAAGTCAATCAAAAGCAAAAGTCCTGCAATACAAACTAAAATTGCAGACTATAAAAAAAGGAGGATTTAACATGAGAGACTTTCTTAACCAAGTCAAATCTTGTTGTGACATATTGGCTGCAGCAGGTCATAAAATCACTGAAGAAGAGCAGATCATGCATATTTTGGCTGGACTTGGTCATGATTATAATCCTATGATGGTAAGCATCATGTCAAAAACAGAAACTTTGTCTCTCAGAGAAGTACAATCTCTTTCGCTCACTTTTGAAACAAGACTAGAAGCCATGAACTTGGAGCAACCACAATATGGTTTTGATGGCTCTACACCAAATGTTAACTTCATTGAGCAAACTCAAGGCAGAGGAAGAGGAGAATTTCAGTCTAACAGAGGCAGAAATCAAAGTGGACAAAGAGGAGGAAGATTTGGTAGATTTGGTAGAGGAAGAGAAAGAACACGAAACAGAACTGTGAGATGCCAAGTGTGTTTCTATAGTGGTCACACAGTAGATCGATGCTGGCATAGATTTGACCAAAGTTTTGTCCCAAACAACAACACTGGATCCCTTGGAAGAGGAAGGAACCCCTCAGTCAACACCACCAACCTTGTCACAGCACCAATGAGTGAAGGATAAGAAGAAAACAGTTGGTATCCTGATTTAGGTGCAAGTAATCATGTTACTTATGATTTGGCAAACTTAAATCTAGCCTCTGAGTACCAAGGATCAGAAAAAGTACAAGTTGGAAATGGTAAGTCTTAAAATTTCTCATATAGGTAACTCTATAATCTCCTCCAATGAACATAAATCTCCTCAGTTTGTTCTCAATAAACTACTGTTTGTTCTTGAAATTACAAAGAACCTCATAAGTGTTTCTCAATTTGCACTTGATAATCATGTGTATTTTGAATTTCGCCCTCATTGTTGTCTTGTGAAGGACCAAACCACAAAGGAGATCCTTCTAAAAGGGAGAGTTAAAGATGGACTCTATACCTTCAACTTATCTAGCTTCAATGGTGATCACCCTGCCACCAAAAATTCTCACCAACCAGCTTCAGTTTCCATTAATCATGTTCAGAAAGAAAATGATGATGTTGCTACTTGGCATTTTAGACTAGGACATGCCCCTTTTGATTTTGTCAAAAGAGCTTTATCTGATTGTAATATTCCTTTGGTTATGAATGAAACTCACAGTCTTTGTCAGTCTTGTTTACAAGGAAAAATTCATAAACTTCCTTTTCCTAATTCTACCAACAATGACTATGATATTCTTGGACTAATCCATACAGATTTATGGGGACCTGCTCCTATTAAATCTTTCAATGGATATCACTATTATGTGAATTTCATAGATCATAAAATCAGACACTCTTGGATATACCTTCTTAAAGCCAAATCAGACACTTTTGATGCTTTCATTCATTTTAAAGCCCTTGTTGAAAATCAGTTTGACAAGAAAATTAAAATTGTGCAAAGTGATGGGGGGACTGAATTCAAAGCACTTTCACAATTCTTTCTTAATAATGGTATTGCTCACAGAATCTCATGTCTCTATACACCTCAACAAAATGGCCTTGATGAAAGAAAGCATAGGCACATTGTTGAGGTCGGCTTATCCCTTTTATCCCAATCTCAACTTCCATATAAGCATTGGGATGATGCTTTCTTCACAGCATGTTACCTCATTAACAGACTTCCTTCAAAAATCCTTGATTACAAATCACCATTGGAGCTACTGATAGGTAAGAGGCTAGATTATACTCATCTCAAAGTGTTTGGCTGTTTGTGCTATCCATATTTAAAGCCTTATAATAAGCACAAGTTAGAACCAAGAACATAGCCTTCAACTTTCCTTGGATATAGCCAGCAATATAAAGGTTATAAAGCATTACTTCCAAATGGAAAAAAACATTATTACCAGACACATACATTTTGATGAAACCATTTTTCCTTATTTTCAAAAATACCAATCTCAATCTGGTAACCAAAATAACACTCCTCAATTCATTCCTCAAACACCTATCACTTTACCTACTCAAATTCCAACAACACATCCAGAAAGTCAGTCACCTCATATACCTTCAACACCTAATCATCACAATTCACCAAGCCAACACTCCTCCACAGGTTCATCTTCTCCACCTAGCATTCCCATTGGAGATATTTCTGTAGAGTTACCAATACAGAGAAATAATGAGATTCATACTATTCCTAACATGCCTGAAAGAATTAATGAAGCATTGCAGGATAACACTCATCACATGGCAACAAGGTCAAAGGAGGGATCTTTAAGCCAAAAGCCTACTCATGTGATGTAAAGAAAATGTGATGGATCATAACATAGAACCAAGGAATATGGATGAGGCCTTTTCATCTTCTGACTGGAGAGAAGCCATGAATAAGGAATATAAATCCCTTCTGAAAAATAACACATGGTCTCTGTTTGAACCTCCTGATCATAAAGATGTTGTAGGAAGCAAATGGGTGTTTAAAATCAAGAAGAATGCTGATGGGACTGTTGCCAGATATAAAGCAAGGTTAGTTGCAAAAGGATACACACAACAACCTGGTTTTAATTACACAGAAACATACAGTCCGGTTATAAGACCAGTTACTATAAGGACTGTGCTTGCAATTGCTTTACCAAGATCTTGAAAACTCAGACAGGTGGACATTGACAATACATTTTTATATGGTGATCTTGACATTGATTTATATATGGAACAGCCACCAGGGTTTGAGAAATCAGATGCCACAGGAAAACCTTTAATTTGCAAACTTCACAAGTCAATATATGGTTTGAAGCAAGCATCTAGAGCCTGGTCCTCTAAATTATCCAAGGTACTTGAATTTTTTGGCTTCTAGATGTCAAAAGCATATTCTTAATTGTTTTACAAGCACAAAGAGGGTACATCTACCTTCATCCTTACTTATGTTGATGACTTGATCATTACTGGAAGTGATGAAGAGTACACACAGCAAGTTATCAATGATTTGTCCAAAGTCTTCTCGTTAAAGGATTTGGGTGAGTTAACTTACTTTTTAGGTCTTGAAGTAATCAGAAATTCAAATGGAATTCTGTTATCACAAAAGAACTACATACAAGAAGTTCTGACCAAAGCTAAAATGCAAGAAAGTAAATCTCTCAACACACCCATGGTAACAGCTCATCTTACAAAGTTTGAAGGTGAACCTATGGAAGATGCCTATGAATATAGAAGTCTGATTGGAGCTCTTCAATATGCAAGCATCACAAGACCAGACATATCATTCAGTGTAAATAACTAAGCCAATTCATGCAAAATCCCACAAAGACTCATCCCAAGGCATTAAAAAGGCTGTTAAGATATTTGTGTGGAACTTTAGAATATGGCTTGCAGTTTTATGAAAAATCTCATGGACAAATCATTGGGTTTGCTGATGCTGACTGGGCCTCTTACATAGATGATAGAAAGTCGACTTCAGGTATGTGTGTTTACTTAGGCAAAAATCTGGTTACTTGGAGTTCAAAGAAGCAGAACATGATTTCCAGATCAAGTACAGAATCTGAGCTTAGGAGCTTAGCTTCAGTCACATGTGAGATAATGTGGCTACAGTCTCTTCTCAAGGAACTTCTGTTTGAGAATAAATCACCCTCGACAATATGGGTAGACAACAGAAGTGCAATATCCTTGGCATGCAATCCCATTCAGCATTCAAGAACAAAGCATGTAGAAATTGACATGCATTTCATAAGAGATCAGGTGAACAGTAAAAGAATCTCTATACAACATGTGCCTACCCTATATCAAGTTGCTGACAGCCCTTAGGTGGACAATTCTTCACTCGTTTGCGTTCACAACTTAATGTTGTTACCAACCTGATGTTCGAATTGAGGGAGGCTAAAAGAAGTCAACATGCACATGCACGTGTCAGTCATAATAGGATTGAGTCCAAAGCATCAAACTCACCTCAGCATGATCTTATGGAAGTTGAGCACGACGTGGACGTGCTGCATGGCAATGTGCTACGTGATGGTGGAAGGAAACGGTCACATTAACTTAACTGCCATATAGTGTTTTATGTATATATATGTATTACTGAGTTTGTGAATTTAAGCTTCTTGAATTAATGAAAAACTGAGTTATTAAGACTTGATCATTGAATTAAGTGAAAGTTTTTCCATTATGTTTGCACAAGAAATCTTTTAGCTTTAATCATTTTTTTTTTTTTTTTNTTTTTGGGTTAGAATTTCCTTTTTCCTTTTCCAATTCCTGAATTGTGACGTTGTTGTCAAATGAGCTTACACACAATGAATTTAGATGACTTTGCTGGCACAAAAAAATGGTTGACTTCAGTTTATAAAATTATCAAATTAAGTCTTAAACTTCGTTATCTTTGAAACAAACATAAACTACTACTTATAACCTTGTATTAATTTACTTTTCTCCTAAACTTTGTTTAAGTTCTTTTCCAAATCTTGATTTTATATCTCAGACGTGACAGGCTAGTGTTTAATTACCGACTTTTTCTACAGAATAATTTCACTTACGCAAAGTTGAAAAGGATGGCAAACAATAAAAATTGAATAAAATATATTCCGTCCAAGGAACAAAAATATATTTAGGTGGAATTTTGTAGCGCTTCAATTCTTTTCTTCGTCTGGTGAAAGATGCCAATGAATATAAATCCAATATGTGCAGATGCGTCATTAACCACCATTTTGTTTTTGTTCTTTGTTTTTTATAATGGCTTGTTCTGGCTCTTGTGGTCACACATATTAAAGGATCTTTTATTATCTAAAAATTTATAATAACTTATTTCAAAAAAGAAAATAAGATGTTGGTATGATTGGATATATCTTGTTTTGGGAGAAAATTTTATTTGGACNCTAGTTAAAAAAAAGTTCTTAAAATTAATAATTAACCTAGCAGTCATAATAAGGGTTTTATTTGACAAAATGTTGAAAAGCGATTTTATTGTCATTTTAAGAAAATAACAATATTATTTTTTAAATATTACTTAAAAGTTGAATAGAAGAAGTCCTTATTTTTGGTTTTTACTTTATTTTTGTATGTATATACACTTATAATTAACACTCGCATATTATACCAGTTTTGTACTACTATTACTTTAATTTAACTATTGTGTTAGTAATATTAACGAAAAGAAAACAAATATTATATATTTTTATTGGTGGATAAATAAATATGTCTGTATACACATACCAATCCAACTTAACCTAAAAAATTATTTCAGTATCTGTTTCCTTTCCTTGGATGCTTCTTCTTTTCTAATGTTCTTTTTCTTTAAAAAATGTTGCATCCTCTTTTTTTCTTCCTAAAAATCAATTGCCTTTTTAATTGAGATAACCTTCAGATTATGGCAATACTCAATGTTGATGACTTTTTGATTTAAAATGATTGCTTTGGTAAAAAATATGCCATTTCACCTAAAAGTAAAACAAAAAGTAAATAAAAACCAAAAGGAATTCCTAAAGCTTTATATTATTCCTATTTAGTACTACTTTTTATTCTTTTTAAATGTCATTTTAGCTTTATCAACTATTATCCAAATAAATGTCGTTTTGAATTTTTTGTACATATTTTTCCATTATTACCCTCATTTAGCTAATAAATACACTACGTCTTTTCATATTCACTCTTCATTTCTTCCCAAAACATCATTTTCTATCTTCATTAAAGAGAGTTATTATTGACAAAAAAAATATCCTTAATTACTGTGCAACTTCTTAAAACGACACTTATTATGAATAGGAGGAAGTACATATTACAAATTTGCAGAGGTGACCAGGTCAAAATTATAACCAACTAATTCACCACACGCTTAAATTTTACCAAACACGTTACATTAAATAACTTGAAGAACATAGTACTAAATCAAGAATTAAATTAAAGCAACATTGGATTGCAAGTGAGAATTCTCTTAAATTTCATAATCAAAAAGCCTTTGATTTAGGCAAAATATATCAAAAGCTAATATTGGGGGAGCTAATTAGTAATTACAACTTCCTAATCACACTCATTGAACGAAATCTCAGTGACCCCACTTGAACACGAAGGTGAGGATGGAATTTGAGCCAATGAAAACCCCAAATTCTCTGATTTGTTGCTCTTAATTTTCCCAAAACGAGTTCTTGATTTCTTTTTCCTTTGGTACACTCGGCAAGCAACCCAATCCCCTACTTGCACCATTATTTTCTTAAAAAAAAAAATGAAAATTAATATTTAATCAACCAATATATACAAATTTTGATTAAAAAATCACAAAATTGTGGTGTAAAACAACCTTAAACAGTTAGATGGGTCCACCCATCCTAGATTTCTAAAAAAAATACATATTTATATTATAAAATGTCATACCATTGTTTCTTAGAGTATACATTTCAGACTCAAAATACATATACATGTTGATAAAATCATTAGACTATTGTATCAACATATATGCACACTTTTGAGCTAAAATCTCACACCCTAAAGAACAACATAAACAAGAGTATAACATTTTGTAACATAAGTATGTATTTTTTTAAAAAAATGATGAAATGACCCGTCTAACTAATGTTGTATTGCATAATACAAGAATTTGTGAGAAAATATGTTTGTTACCGTTAGTTAACAGACAGTGAAATGTACCTGAGTTGAGTATGGTGAGCTAATAGAGCCAATGAGGCAAAATTCTTGCAAAACCCATTGAGTTTTGAGTCCACGAGAACTTTTTGTTGCTAATTGATTGTAAACATAAGATTTCTTAAACCCAATTATGAGGTTGTTAGCCAATATTTGCTTGTCTTTATTACGAGAGCCTTTCCAATTGCCATAGTCCGCGCTGAAATTGGTACTGCATTTGCTTTTCAAATTCATCTTCCTTTGGCAGAAAAAGTATCTCTTCTCTTTCAAGTCACCTTCATTAGTCAAAAAAAGAATCATTATAATCTTAGTTGGTAACTAAATCAAACAGTGTAAAAAAAATACTACTAAATAAATAAAAGGAACACACACATAATTTTCCAAATACATATCTAAAAAGAACGATTCTGATAATGGAATTAAGGAATTTCATGGTAAACGATTGAAAGCCCCAGCTGGCTACCAATACTGCACAACTTATAAAAATTAATAAATGGTTGACAGTAATAACTCACACCACATTTACTAAAAATAACGTCAACAGACAACAAGAACTGTATGCTCATTAAATTTAGACCACAAATTGAAAAATAAACTATGCAGTAGAAAAAAAGATAATAAATTTTTTTTTTTTAAAAAAAGTGAAAAAAAAAGAGAAAATTGTTAATTTATTATTACCAGGCAAGTCCCATGGATTGAGGTGAAAAACATCCAGCTCAGGAATAACAGAGACTGGCAATGGCAGTGAAAAAACCTTTCTTTTCAAGTAATGAACCAAAAGCTCTTCATCTGTGGGCTGAAATCTGAACCCAATTGGAAGCTTACAAACAACCCCATTTTTTTCCTGTTCAAAGTTTGCTCGGTCCATCTTCACAAACAAAATAGAGGAGGAAGACAAAAATGAAACAGAACTATATATAAAAAGTAAAATGAAATGAAACTCTGTTTAGAAGGGAAAAAAGGGAATTTAGAGAAGAATTTTAAGAAGCAAAAAGGAGATTATTTTTGTTGCTTTTGAGCTTGGTATTTGAGCAACACAAGTCTGACTTGTGTTTATAGTTTTGTCTTTGTGGGCTATGTTTTCTTGTAAGAAATGTATGTGCTATCTATACTTATATTAAAAAGTATAAAGAAAAATCAACAATATTTATTGCATTACTATTTCCGTATTATACAATCTATACGTGAGATTCTATTTACTACATTTAATATACAGAAAAGTCAACTGCATTAAATGTCATTACTATTTTGGTACTATAAAAATTTTATTTATTTAATTGATTTATTTATTTGTTTTATTTTAAAAAGGTAAGTATAATAAAAAGATTTTAATAATAAAAAAATTAAATACCAAATAAAAATATATATTTTGACTTATTTGATTATATTTGGTATTTGATTATACCAAATATATTAATATTTAGTATATACATTAAATATTTACTAAAATATTTATTTGTTTTATTTGTCAAAGTTAAGTATAGATTTGTTTATATTATCAAATTATAAAAAAATATTAAATCCATATTGTAAAAAAAAAATCATATAATTTTATAACAATTTCACAACACTATTTAATAATATTTCTTTTTTATTATATAATAAAATAATAATTAAATATTATATGGTGAACAACAATAAGTAAAACTGTTACTTTCTCTTATATCAACGGATAAATTTATATGCTAAAATTAAATTTTTATTAGTATAAATGTTTTAGTGAGATAATATATTAATTATTTTACAAGCTAATCCTAACATGCTCCTATTTAATATCTTAAAAGATGTAGAAAAAAAATTTATAATAACTCTATTGTTTTTTAGACTTAAACGTTGATTAAAGAGGTAAAAATTCCTAATTTTTTTGACTAAACTTTGATTAACGCCATAGATTGAGAGTTTATATTTAGTAAAATTCCTAATTGTAATAAAAAAATTATTTTTTGCTATATTTTAGAATATCTTTAAATTCATTATAAAAAAAAAGGAAAAAAACTACAATGATAAAGCAAGTCAGTTATATATCGATTTGTTGTACTCCTCAAATCACATTCACAATTTAGCTACAAAGAAAGAAAACTCATTGATTAAATATTATTTTGTCAGTAGTCTTAATGTACAAGAGACTTTAAGACTCCACTTGAATATTATAAAACTTTTATTGAACATTGTACAATTTTCTTGCGTATTATAAACTTTTATTGAATATTGCATCTTATAATATAAGTTTCTCAAAATAAATATATCTCGTACTTCGCACGGGTCACGTACTATATATATCCCTACATTTTTCTTTGTTCATGTATATAATTATAAGTCTGAATAAATAGTCTTAAAATTGTGCACCTCGTACATCGCACGGGCTTTGTACTAGTTTATTATATAAGGGGTAAACGGAAGGGGGGAAAAAGAAAAAAGTGTAGGTACAAATCCTGTACATATTTTCGGACACGAAAAAGAAAAAAACCACTTTTAAAATGCTATGGTATTGGTAACCAGCCTAACATTCCATTGAATATTCGACATAATTTTTTTTGTGAGATAGTCTAACGGTCAATGAGTCGATATGTGATATTTTTTGAATAAAAATCAGTATTTATATTGACAAATCTTATACTTTTTTTTATGTTTTTTTTTATAAATATGTTACTTGTATATGAAAGTATGCATCATACATATTATTTTCTACTATATTAATAAATTTGCTGATTTTTAAACTTTGACGTCGTATTTTAAATAATAATACTAATACGAGTGTGGCTAAATAAAAGTGTGGCATTTTTGTGATTTTTGTTAAGGTAGTATACAGAACGAAAATTGTGTTTTCAAGATGAGCATGTGAATAACTTTTGTCTATGACCAAAAATATCTTACAAAGAGGGCTTAATAGTTAATACTAGTCCCTAACAGCGTTTTTTTTTTTTTTCAATTAAATTGCACAAACTTGATTTGATATTTAAATGCAAAATAGTTACTAATGAAGTTTTCTCCATTTTACCAACTAAGACAAGAGTATCTAAAACATTTGTTTATCACAGTAACAAAGCATTCATTGATCTCACTTGTTTTTAGGTAGGCCTTAAATTTTTGAGAACCGAATACCTATACGTGTGTGCGTCTTTCTGGACACATTAATGACATTATTTTTTGTTTTTAATTAATTTTGAAGTGTTAATTTTAAGTTTTTCACAATCTGTCCCCTCAAAATTGACACAAACTGTCAGCCAATGTGGCCCAACAAGACTCATTCTTCACCACGCAAACCTCCTAAAAACATCATAATTTCCCATTTTGTGAATTATTATCAAATCACACGCATGTCTTAATATTTCAGATTAGTAAAGTTTGGATAATTATATGAATTGCATTAATTTTATGAATCTTGGTGAATCCATTCACCAGCAATTATGCATTTGTATGCAATTTCAAGCAGTGACCTTAAATTTTAGATACGTTGCACTACTTATTTGGAGGAATCATTGTTCTAAACAACTTTCATTATCAGGTGTCTTTTTTATGATGTTGATGTGTCTAAATATCATGGGCGGATCCACATTGAGGTTGGGAGGCCATTGTCCCTCCCAAGATTTCTCTAAGGATGTGTGTATATTATGCTATTGAACTTACTATTTGCTCCCAATAAAAAAAAAAAACAAAACAAAACAAAAAAAATCATGTAAGCCAAATACACTTTACTTTTAGCTATAATTCTTGTAAGTTCTCTATATAAAATACTTTATATATTTAGTTTTTTTATTTATATTCTAATTATATCAGAAGTAATTTGATGAACATTACTTTTATATTGTTTAGTTTTTTATTTATACTCTATGATATATGAGAAGTAATTTGATAAACACACACTCTAAATATGTACTTTTTTGTGGTTGAGAAAAAAAAATATAATATTTATTGAGAGAAAATGAGGGCCTAAAGTTTACCGGTTCAATATCTATAGCTTTTATGACTTAAAGAAAACTATGCAATCTTAGTTGTACCGTAATTTGAAACGTATGCATTTTTTGCTCTTATATTAAATGTATCACATTATTGAAAGTAATATTGCCCGCCTCAATATATTTTTCTAGATCCGCCCTGTGTGTCTTATTTATGATGTTGATGTAGCACCAGAAATAACTCGATGGACCGGCCTGACCGGTGAGCTCGGATAAGGCCAGTCCAAGGGAGCTTGGAGCCTATTGTATGTGATACCCGGTATTAGTTAAAGATAATGATGAAAGTTGGTGTATATCTACACAGTTATTGAGGAACATCTTATTAAGAAAACTCATTATCTAAAGCCCTCCAGGTTTATTTTCTAAAGCTAAGCTCTTAAGATTACTTAAGATACACGATCAAAATATCCGTTTTCTTGAAGACGAAGACGATCGAGCGTTCGAACTCTCATGCCAATCGAGATGAGGCGGTTCGACCGACAACCTCGGTGAGTCCGATTATTTTGGATGTCTATAAACTTTTGTAAAATTTAACTTAACGTGTATATGTCCTAAAGGAATGCAAAAACATATTTATGACGTTAAGAAAAAAAAGTATAAATATAAACATAAGACGAAAAGGAAGGATTTCTGGGTAAATTTATCTCAGAGAAATGTCAATTATCGGCTGGAGTATGGGCCTTTGACCAAAGAATTAAGCTGAACTATGGACCATAAAGTGAGTCCAATGTCAACTGAATCATGGGCCGAAAAGAAAATGTCCCAACAAGGATCCACGCCCATTTGGTTTGGACCAATTAAGTCTGTAATTGACACCCATTATGTCTTTTAAAAACTGTTTACATAAATCTATATATATATAACTAGTGTATATCCCGTGCGATGCACGGAAGAGTTCATATTTTAAACATTTTTTAAACTTTATTTTAAATATAATTATTTATATTTTTCACATCTCGTCTATTATGAAAATAAAATAAATACAATCAATGAAAAATATATAATATTAAGTACTTTTCTTTATACAATATTTTTTATTTAAGGAATATTATTAAAACTTACGGTTTTGATTTGTTTTTTTAAATCAATAATCCAAAATATATGATTGTTAAGTACAAAAAATAATGGAAATAATCTAGACTTTAAAGTAAAGCTATTTTTTATTATTTTACAAATAAAAATCTTCCAATTTTTTTTAATTTAAAAAAAAAAAAAATTGGCACGTTTGATAATGAGTTAAATCAAGTTATACAAATGATTAAATAGTTAAAATGTTATATTAATTATATTTTAAGAAATTCGATTATATAAAAATGGGTAAAAAATATTATACTAATTAGTTTGTTAGGATTGTGATTATATGGAAGTTAAAATAAAATGAAATGTAACCAAAAAATTTGTTCGTGATTTTTTCCTAAATGTTTGAATTTAAAAATCTAGTAACCAAATTTACATTATATCACGTAAGGAAAAAAATAAATAATAAGTATAACTAAAGAGATAAATCAATAATATTTATCACTTAGATAATAAATAATAAATGTTTACATGTAAAAAAATAAATAATAATATATTTAAAAATATAAGTCAGAATTTCAAATAAAGTAAAAGGAGGGATAACTCATTTTTTAAAAAAAGTTTCTAAATATTTAATATATTGATAAGTATCTCCATAAGAATAATCATACCATTTTAATTTTAAAAAATTGACAAGTTTGTTAGAGAGATAAATCCGGTTAGACAAATGATTAATTTGTTAAGATATTATATTAATTGTATCATAAAAAATCGGTTAGATAATGCAGATAAAAAAATATAATACTAATTAGTTTGTTAGAAATGTGATAATGAAAACCAAGATAAAATGAAATTTACCCAAAAAAATTGTTTGGAATCTTTTCCTATAAATGTTTGAATTTACAAATTTAATACCGAAATTCTATTATATCACATAAGGAAAAAATAAATAATAAACGTTTATTAATATATTAAAATATGTAATTTTGAATTTCATATAAAGTAAAAGGTATGCTTATTCAAATTTATTTTTAAATTAAAAGTTATGATAAACATTTATTGATTCTCTTTCAAATATATTAATAAAATAAAAATATAAATCTAAACAAATTTTGAAACAACCAAAAAAATCGGGTTGATTGGCATAAAAAAAGGAAGTGAAATCGGATTTGAATGCTAAAATGGGAACACCTTACCAAATTGAATGTTAAAAGATTCGATTTGATTGGTTACCTAATTGCATGGGCTGAAAAAATTCAAAAAAAAAATTTTACGAATTGAAGAAGCGGGAAAAACACTATATTGAAGCGGGAAAACGAAATGATTATTTTCGGATTGTTCAAATAATTTTTTCTTCTCCGTATTATATAGTAATAGATAAGAATTAACATTTTTCAAAAATAGTAATCAAAGAAATAGGGAATATTAATTGCATTCCATTTTTGGTATGTTTTTTTATCTTTTTAATAAAAAAACAAGTAGCATTTAATGCTAGCATAAATCATGGGATTTGTTAAATAGATGCATATTTAAATTTCAAACTTCAAACAAAACATACCTAATGTAATTTAAATTTTTTAGGGAAAAAATTTAGCAAACACGTTTAAGATTACATACAATACATATTTTTATATGTTATCTTAACATATAGGTTAATTAGTTTCATATTTAAACAATATATATTTAAATAATATATAAACAAATATAACAAATTTTCGTACAATACAGACAAATATATAAACAATATATTTATATACAAATATAATAAACAATACAAAAAAATATACAAACAATATATAAACAAATATACTAACTTGTCATGTGTATATTTCGTACAATACATATATTTATATATATTATCTTAACATATAAGTTAATTAGTTTCATATCTAAACAATATATATTTTAGGAACCTAAAGATTCATAACATTACTGACGTCATGTATATTTATAATATATTGTCACGTACATTTTACTATAATTGGTAACTTTTTTAAAATTATTTGAATAACTGGAGGTTGATTTGTAATTTAAATTTCAAATTCATTCAAACATTTAAAGGAAAATATCATAAGAAGATTTTTTTGATACATTTCATTTTATCTCAACTTACATATATTCACATTTCTACCAAACATTAACTTTGCTTATATCTTTTTAAATTAATTACATCAATAAATAATATTAATATACATTACATATTTATCATTATATAACAAATATATTACTTCTACAAGTGTTATAAAAACAATGACATTATATGATAATAGATTTTTTGATATATTAATAATTGAGTATTATGATGAACCAAAATATGTAAAATTATTATTATTTTGTATTAAAAAATAAATATAAATGTTAAAATATTATTTATAATAATTGTTGACATCAAATTTTGGTCTCGCCTATTAAAATATTACACGTGGATATATGTATTAAATATATATAAATATAGCAGGTTCAGTGCGCCGATTATTTAAATATCGATCGAGTTCCCAAGTACCCAGATGATCCACGTTCGAGCCGAGCAGAATTAATATCATCCGCTGACCCGAATATCGAGAAGGTCCGTTTCCAACCGACACAATAATTTCCGATAAAGTATACATCAATCGAAGCCGTCAAATGTCATGATCGGGCCCCACGGTGTCATCTCACATTAAATATTAATGTTCCCTATTTACCTATTTTTTAATAGGCCCACTTGGCCCACTTGTAAGCCCACTTGTAGGAAAAGGGGGATGTATATATATAGGGAAAGAGGAGGATTGATGGATGATGGATTCATCTTCTTTCTCATTCATCTTCTTAAAACAGCAATAATACAAAAAAGCTTTTGAATTTTCCATCTTCAATATACATATAATCGATCGACCACCGATTATTCACGGAATAGGGGTGTTCATTTTAGTTGATCAAATCCGTTTATCAACAATAATATAAACGGATCAGCATGCTAATATATTGTGAAAATAAAGTTTTAAAAAAAAATTCTAAAGTACGGAAACCCCGTGCATCGCACGGGATTCTCACTAGTGAAATGAATAGTACTACCACCTATTCTTTTTAAATGTCATTTTGGTTTTATCAACTATTAACTAAAATAAATATCGTTTTGGATCTTTTGTACATATTTTTCTATTATTACTCTCATTTAGTTAATAAATACACCACGTCTTTTCATATTCTCTTCATCTTTTTTTTAAAACATTCATCTCTATCTTCATTAATGAGGGTTATTATTGGCAAAAAAATTATTCTTAATTAGTGTGCAACTTCCCAAAACGACACTTATTATGAATAGGAGAGAGTATTATTTAGTCAATAATGGACGCTATGTTTCCACTTATATTCTTTTTTGTAGCCTTATCTGCCACTAAATTTTTTTTTTATTTTTTATTTTTTTGTAACCTTATCTAGCTATAAAAACCGTTTCCCACTTCTTTTTTCTAATTAATTTTTTATTAGTTCAGTGTCTGCCAGTTTTTTTTATTTAACACGCCATTGTTTCAGTTTTTATTTTTTTTAGTCATCATTTTCTTCTTCCTCCTTGTGTTTCTTCTTCCCGTACTTATTTTTTTGTTTCTTACTTCTCTTCAAAAAGTTTTCCAAAATTTTTTTCTCTCAGATATTATTTTGTTGTTACATCAAATGCTTTTTTAATACTTCGTATTCATCCGATTTTTTGAATGACTATAATTTATATGTATGCATTTTATTTTATTATTCTCATTGTGGTTGTTAATTTAATTTAACAATTTTTTCATACTTTTATTTAATTTAATTGTTAAGTGTATATATATAGCATATTATTTTTTATTTTTTTAGGTAATAAGAAGAAGAAGAAGGAAAGAAGAGAGAAGAAAAAGTGGAACGAGATGTAAGAGTGAGAAGAAAGAGAGAGAAAGAAAAAAGAGGAAGATAGAGAAAGGAAGAGAGAGAGAGAGAAAAATATAAGAGCAGTTGAATTTTTAAATATTGTAACTTCCTACTCAAGCATACTAGTTTTTAACCCGTGCATTTGCACGGAGAAATCAATATAATATAATAAAAAATAATACAAAGATATAAACAATAGTAAAAATCATAATATAATCATTGGAAAAATGTTCTAAGAAAGAATAACTAAATATTGTTATAAAATTCTTTATATACAATGTTTGTGATTTTTCTATCAACAGAATCTCCATCACTACAAATCACTATCTTCAAATTAAGACATATAATGGTTTTATTTTTTTAAATAATTATTGTATTTTGTACTATAGATCATATAGGAATTTTTTTTAAAAAAAAAATACTAAAAAAATACCAGCAAAATATTACAAAATAAATAATTGTATTTGGTTGATATATAATGATATGTGCCAAATATTTAAGACATTTGAACAAAATGACAATTTTTGGGCTATAAAGAAATATATTGATTGAATGATAAAAATAGCCCAAATTAGAAGTCCACTTAATTTTTTAGGGTAGCCAAAATCAAATATAAAACAGGTCAATGATAACATGACTATAAATAGAGATAAACTTCTTGAGAGTGATGTAAGCCATTTTTTTGTTTGATGTCGGCGCTTCTCTCGTTATTCACTCTGTCTGAAACCCTAATCCTTAACTCGATCTTACGACAAACTCGACGAGATTCAATACAAAATAAATGTTTTACCGGAGATTTTCTCCCGGAAAAGGCTTAAAAAATTTAAAAAAACATCCGAGAAATGTTGTTTTTGTGGCCAACAGTAGTGATCGAGAAATAAATATTCGTCCTGATTTCTTACTCTATGTTGCTAAATCTTAACAGGTCGGTCAAAATAGGGCGATAATATTACAACTCTATGAAGAGCTGAAATATTTTTTGTTAAACGTAGTTTTTATTTTTTATTATTTTCAACGATCTGTGTCGTTTTTCGAAATTCTTTGTGAATAAGCTTCAAAGATATATCATATTTTTCGAAATCGTTTTTCGAATAGAACATGACATTGGTCGAACTTTTTCAAACTCTTATGTATTTTGTCAGGGTTTGAAAAAATAGGTAAGTTTCTAACAGATCTGTTAAGCTCTACTACAAATATATATGTAAGTTTATAACATATCTGTTCATATCTGTTTATAACATACATATGTAACTTTTATGTACTTTGTTCAGATTTTGAACACTAAATAGTTCAATTCTTTCTCGTCTTTCTCATCATATTAGTACGTGAAACTTTGCTAACACTTGTTCAAAATCGCTTTTCGAAGTTGTTCAAAGTCTTTTGCCGAAGTTTTTCAAAGTTTTTAGTATTTAGTTCAAATTTGGAACTATTACGTAAGTTTATAACAAATCTGTTTAGATATATTTATCGCATATTAGGAATTTCTTGTTTAATGTTTAAAAGAATTTGTAGGAATTTTTATTTTTAAAAATTTTACGCAAAAATTCGATTTTAATATAAAGACAGATGTCTTGGTAAAAGTTGAATGTGTTGATAATGATAGGAAAATCAAATTATTTTTCTTTCTATATTGTATAGTGTCCAATAATGTTCCACATAATTTGCTGTGTTTTTAATTTTGATTTTTTCATATAGATTTGACTTTTTTTTGTTGATTATTAATTATGCTTGATATTTCTATATTATGAAACAATCTGTCATTATACAATGCCTTGTAAATACTCATTCTTCGACTTTGCCAATTTTCGTTTAATATGACTTTTCTGTTGCTGAAAGTATGGTTTTTAATGCATTAAAATATTGATGTTTTGGATATGTTTTGATGCTATAATCATGCAGAAATTTGTTCCGCCACTTTTTTCTTAAAGAGGAATTGTTTAATGAAAATTAATCATATTTATATTTATAATTGTGAAATAATATTTTTCACGGCCAACAGTTTTTTTTTTTTTTAAATGAAAAATATGAGACAATTTATTCAGCACACTTTTTAATTTATAAAAAAAATATTGATTGCGATAATCAAATCTACAGAAATCATGCATTTTATTGAATAGTAGTAATATAAAATATTTTATTATTAATACCAAATGGAAAGTCAAATATAGTTAATTTTGCATTATTAATTATGATCATATGAATTTTTTTTATACATATGTTTTTTCAATGAACTTTTTAAATGATAATATTGACAATATAGACTTTGCTATAATTATTATATAGACTGTGCTATAATAATAATTTATTTATTTTAATTCATTATTTTTTTTAATTCATCTTATTATGCGTATAGTCTAAGTTTATAAATTATATGTCATTTAAATGTATCTATACTACTAATTTATAAGATTTTACTATTTGAGGGAGCTAAATTTTTAATTTTAATTATGAAACTAATATTTCTTATCATTTTGCAGCTATATGTTTGATGGAGTATGGCTGGAAATTAAATTACAAAAAAATAATTTCATATTTTGTATTGTAATGTAACATGATCTGTATTATAATGTTTGTAATTTAATTCATTTACTAATATTTTTTATAACTTTAATTGCTTATTCAATTCATAATGGAATAAAAAAATAATAATATATAGTTTCTGCACAACAATAATGACTATCACGTTTATATATATAAATGAGAATAAGAAACATAAATGTGGGATTAGTGAGTAATTAATTAAAAAATATGGAACTCCTTTTATAGGGAAAGTGAAAATATTTTTATTAAATATTTTATTAAATGGGATTAACTAGTAATTATATTTATATAGATTTGGAATTGTGTATATTCAGTCAATTATATGGAATTGTTTTTTTATGAAGAGTTTAGTTATGTACATTCCCCGTTGCTGCTTCGGGTACTAATGAATAACAATTAGCAATTAATTTATGCACAATAACTAATGGCTTTGTATTACATTCCCTTCCATTTTCTTATACGCAAACACTTTCCGATCTCCATTGTTTTCCGAGCCCAAAAATTGCTACTTCCTCTTCCATCACACTTCTACTTTCAAGTGGCGCATTATGATTTATACAGAAACAAACAGACTTAAAAAGTAAACAACATATAAGTTTCTTCATTGTCAACGTATGTTTTTTCCTTCCGCAGTACAACGTTTCCTTTTTATCATTAATTTCATGACTCAAACTCTTAAGCTCAGCTCTTTCAAATTGGTAGAGTTGCTTACTTGCTTTTAGACCCCAACTAACCATTAGTACAGCCCAATATGTTGCATACATTCATTGCTACTTATTAATTAGCTGAAATGAAAAACTATTCAATGTAGTCATTTTGAACTCCAATAACTTCATCAAGCAAGATCAAGATTGCTTGCTAATCAGATTACAAATTTGTACGACATTCTCCCCCCAAAAATGCCAAAGCTTATATGAAACACACTAATATACAACAAAATAAAGAAAAAAAAAAAAA
>BKCP01007626.1:2079315-2098780 GCA_008636005.1 Striga asiatica | reverse complement strand
AGGGAGATGAAGTTAATGAAAGTGGTGTTGAGGGAGATGAAGTTATTGAAAGTGGAAAGATGAGGAGATGATGGAAAGGTTGACCATTTGGAGATGAGGCGCAGGAAGAACAGCCCAAATGAGGAGGATATAGATTAATTATTGAAACAAATAAAAATGTTGTTTAGAAATGATGTTTTCATTTGTCAAATTTAGACAAAAAAATGAATTGAAATGGTCGTTGGTGGTGGTTATTGTTGTGAGATGGAAAGGATCGAGCATCATTTTGTTGTGGAGACGTGCATATATTTAGTATGGGATTTTGCATTGTGTGGATCTTGGTGTTAGGTTATGGCACGTTGTTTGTTTCGAGTGAAATTATAATTATTTTGTTGCAACTTTCATTTATTTTGCATCATTAGGAGTAGGTAAATGGACGGCATACTAGTTGGATGTGAGCTGCAGTATTGGTGAATATAGAATTTATTGTTACACATGTAAGATCTAATGTGTTGGATTTTAAGATTTAGAACGAAAATTGTGCTTCAACTTCTGATATGATAATTAATTTGAGTTTTTAGTTTGAAATGATGATGTGACTTAGACAAATACTACTAATTTAATGTGATGAATGTAGGACTTTATCTTACTTTCAAGTGGTGTTTCATAGTTGCATTTTGTTAATATAGCGATGAATTGACATCAAACATTTATGCTATTTCCCATTTCATGGGTGCTGCTAATAATGCTCCTTTGCCTGACACAGACAGATTTTTGGGGCCATTATGCTATTTCCCATTCCATGGGTGCATAGGGGGTAAATCGAACATTCATTCGGACGCTAATGCGAATTTCCCAAAACCTTTCAAACCCATTAAATAAAAATAAAATAAAATTGAGGGCAGTTAAGGCAACTTAACTTTACCCAGTTACCCTGGGACAGTGGGACGTTTGCACACGTTTGGCACCTACTAATCTTACTTCAATTCTCACCACCGCTAAAAAAACATCCGTCAATCTTCGGCCCAATTCGTAAAAACCAAACCCTAATTCAGCCTTTCTCTTGCCATCTGATTCTCTGCAAAACATCTTTCCTCTCGATTGAAGGCACAGAAATCAAATTCCCCAGTGGCGATGATAATCAAGAATTGAATTGCACCATTTTCCTTCGGAAAAAACCGACCTTTTTTTTTGCTCAAGGTAAAGAGTACTTTTTTTTGTCAGTTATAATGTGATTATATGTTCCTATCTAATTTCCCAGGTCTTGATTGTCTTGTTTCCCGTTTTCGTTTTCATGTTTGGTTTTTGAAGAATTATGCTTTCTTGGGTGAACTCGGGTTTTCTGTATTAGCTTGTAGAAGAATTGTTGTTGTCATTTACTTGTTCTGTACTGAGAAAAAAGCATCTCTGGTGATCTAATTCGTAAATTTCGGCAAAGGGTTGGCAGTGAATGCCTTTCATACGATTAGTTATGTAACTGGTGCTCTTTTTTGTGTGTTGCTGGAGATGAGGAGGAAGAGGATTGTTCTTTTTAAATTGTGATGGGGATTACTCGAAGTTACTGATGGAATACGGACAATATTGTCTCTAATTAGGGAATCATTATTGATATGTCTTTCAAGAATTGGACAATGACATAGTTTTCACTGCGTCAGGTGTATTAAATGATGAGCTCTGAAACTACTAGCTAGTATCTGGTTATTATTCTGAGTCTTGTGGCCATGCATTTCACTTCTAGATATTTTTCTTACTTTTTCTGGCCATTCACAGTATTTTTTTACCACTGTTTGTGAGATTATGTCCCATCCACAATGCAAAGTGTCCGAATCTTAGTTGTGTAAGTTAGCCCTGCACATCATTGCAGTATATGCACATGCATCCATAGGTGACTATGTTTGCTGGATGGCATTCCTTAATTGTATTGTCTAAACTGTATTGTCTATGGGCCACCTATAATCTTATTAACATTAGTGGTCTGTATGCAGATTAATATGTTGAAAATGGATCTCAGTCCTTAGTTAACTACTTCAAATTATTAATATATTATACTCATTCAAACATAATCACAAATTTCATACGAAAACTGATGAATCTTAAACTTAATTTTACAACATTTGAAATTGTACGGTAGACATGGAAAAATAATTATGCGTTGATGTATTTTTTAGTCCACCAATTTCTCATCTTACTGCAAGGTAGAAATTTGTGGCAATATCTATGTTTTTGGGCAGTTAATATATATTCTGACCTCTGTGTATGTTTTGAGTGAGTAATGACATGGCTGCATGGTATACTTATCTGAATGTTATTCTCTTCTATATTTTTTCTACAGTGGGTTTGCTAGGGACTCACTTGTTCTGACAGACATTGTGTAAGAGACCATGGGAAGTGCTTTTAATCCACACATTCTGATTGAGAAGCTGTCGAAGCTCAACAGCTCACAGCAAAGTATAGAGAGTATCCTGATATTTTTTCCAACTTGTTACAATTTTTGTATATGGTAGCTTTTTTAATGGCATTTCAATGCCAGTTATTTTTTACATTTGCATTGATGTTTTATTTTTGCACGACTAGATTGTTCATCTTGGAAAATTTGTGACTGTCAACCACCTTGATTTTTTTTAGGCAACATCTGTTTATTTATCTGCTTTCAAAAGGGAAGGGTATAGTTACCATACATACATTGTGGAAAAATGTTTTTCTGTCTGCATGATTTAAGCCATAATCTATTTCTTCTGTACTATTCTGGTCATAATGTCTTCTCGTTTTCTGCTATTTTGTTTACCTTGACACAATTAAGCTCTATCACACTGGTGCATTTTTCACATGAACAAAGCAAAACAAGTCGTGGAAACTTGGGACAGACAGTTTCATTGTGCTCCTCGTGAGCAGAGGTTGGCTTTTCTGTACCTTGCAAATGACATTATACAGAATAGCAGGCGCAAGGGTGCTGAGTTTGTTGCTGAATTCTGGAAGGTTCTTCCGAATTCCCTTCACGACATGATTGAAAATGGAGATGAGTTTGGAAAAAATGCTGCCTTGCGCTTGGTATGTCTAATTTCTCGTGCACTCGCTGAACATTGTACATTTACTCTTTAGTGACCTTAGTAAATGAAAATTCAAGAGGTGCTAGAAAATCATGGAAGAAAGGTTTCATCTGATATGATTTTGTTTGTATATATGTGCTTATAACCTTTTCTGGTGTGATTCTCATCTATATCGTCCCAAAATCGTTCTAAGAGTTATGGATAAGATTTTGCGTCAGTGAAATGGCAGTTGTGTTTTGATAGTTGAAACTTAACTTTGCATGAATTGTTATCCAGGGATTCTATATTATATACTGTGTGATAATTACTATCGTGTGAAATATGTTGAATATCATTGAAGTATCCGAAGTTGGCGTGGCGTATTTTATACTCTTACTTCTTGCAGATCAATATCTGGGAGGAGAGGAAGGTATTTGGCTCTAGAGGTCAAATTCTCAAGGACGAGTTTGTGAAAAGGCAATTAGACAACAATAATAGAAATTTGAAACATTCTGCATCCAAACCGGTACTGTTGTTGATTTCATGATTTTTTTTTTTCGTTATTATCGTTTCTGTTGTGTGTGTGTGTGTTTATGAGTGTGTGGCTTGTGCACTTTACCTTTACTAATTCCTTTTACCCGCTTTTTGCTAGCAGCATTCACCTGTTGCTCCTGATCACCTTTGCAAACAGTCATCACCTGGTGGGACTGAGCTGGACAAGCTAGTATCTGGCTATCAAGCTATCTATAGAAGCCAATTTGATGAGGAAGCCATTTTCAACAAATGCAGAAATGCTGTCAGCTACATTGAAAAAGTGAGTAAAGACATCGAAGGTGAATACGGGTTAGGTATGAGCTCCATCTCTTACGCATCTCTGTTTTTTTCTATGTATTAATTTTGGGACACTATACACTGTGATAATCTTATTTTTCTTGGTCCAATTTTTGTGGGAAATTTGAATTAGGCCATGTCGACAGTAATGAGCTGAAGGGGCAGAATGAGATATTGAGGGACTGCGTTCAGCAGCTAGCTATAGTTGAATCTTCCAGAGCAAACCTTGTATCTCTCTTGAGGAAAGCTCTCCAGGACCAGGTAGATCTTTTGGAACTCATGTGTCCTCTGTTTTTTTTACTTTTTACTGTTTTATTCTGTTCTTTTCCCCCAGTAACTTTTAGCCACTTGTGCTATCTACAGGTGTATAAACTGGAACAAGTCAGGGAACAAGTTCAGGTAAACGAGCGTTGGTTTGCTCAAAACCGGGTTCTTTTAAACCACGTTTGTTTTTTCATTAACCGTGAAGCCAAGTCACATTTTTCAGGCAGCCCAAACACGATCTGAAGAAGCAGACACTATATACAGGCAGCTGGTGGGTAGCAGCAACAACAGCGCAGCACCACAACAAGACGACACAATCCCTCCGCCAGGACCCACGGAGCAATCATCCTCCGCTGCGCCGTACACTCCGAATTCCCCTTTCCCCGCAAATCCCAACGACCCCAAATCAGCAGCCGCCGCCGTAGCCGCCAAGCTGGCGGCCTCCACTTCCTCTGCCCAAATGCTCTCTTTCGTCCTCTCATCTCTCGCCTCCGAGGGCGTTATCGGCAATACTAATAATACTAACAACAACAACAATAATAATAATAATAATAATAATAATAATAATAATTTGATGACCAAAGACCATTTGGGTGAATATCAGTCTGAAAAACGAGCTAGGCTGGGAGACGAGCACCACTTGTACATCCCACAGCACTCGATGGCGTCTGACGAGGCAAAACCTCCACCACCGTCATCTCCGCCACCCGTGCAGCCTTTGCCGCCACCCGTGCAGCCATATCCTGTGCCACAGTACATGCAAACGGCAATGCCGGTAGCTTATCAGGTGCCGATGGTGGTGCAGCCGGGTTATGCTCCTCCGGTTGGATCTGTATTTTCTCCGGCGGGGGCGACAAATTCTTACCAGACTTACCCGCCGCCGGAAAGTGGCTTCTACAGCCAGCCACCGATGGCTCCGATGAGCCGTCAGTAGGGTTGGTGGTGGTTGGGTAATGGGGATGAAGATTTTTAGAAGAGTGTTTTGATTAAAGCTTACCTTGGGATTGTTTTATACTTTAGTGTCAAGTGTTTGGAATTGGATTTTCTTTTTCTTTTTCAGGGACTTGATGGTACATAGGTATTTTTACAAAACTGTAGTTTGCAGGTGTTTGTAATTGAGTTTCACCTAATTTGATGTTTCTTATGGAATTGAGATGGTAGTTTCCTGATTAGCATTTTTTTCCTTTGGCATGTGAACTTGATTAGGTTCATTATATCCTATATTATTTTCATTTTTTTTTTCCTCTTTTTGGAAATTGTGTTGGGGTGGAGAAGTGTAGTGGAGATTCAATTATATCCTAGAACTCTTTAGTTATAATTACTTTTTTTTTCAACTGTATTTGGAAATTATCTAAATTTTTATGGAGTTATCGGATGGTTTTTTTATGGAGTCATCCACTACTTAATGTATTGACACCTACCTAATTTGTATTTATTGACGGACACGTGTCAATATACCATTAGTGAATAAGTATGGTGGATGGCTCCATAAGTTGAGCCATCCGATGGTTCCATAGCAAAATTGTTGGAAATTATAGAGGACAAAAAAGTGATATATAATGAGTAGTATTTTTTTTTTAAAGAAAATGTTTTAATTATTGTTCTAACGAGATTAATATTGAGGGAACAAATAAAAATAAAAATTAATTTTTTATACCCTGGCTGGCTAATAAATATAGAAGATGTGTAGTAGCTCAAGTCGAAGAAAGAGATAAAAACTAGTGTCTATTGTACTTTCTATTTATGGTGTTTTGGACCGATGGTGCCTAGGGCTAGAAATACAGTCAAGGTTCACTGTTATCGACTTTGTTGGGGAGTGAACCTTGACTGTTAAACGACTCGTTTGCATATTTTATGAATGAAAATGTATGCTTTGACTATCAAGTATCACACTTCTGTTTATGTTGTTTATTATAGTATAATATTTTCTAATGAATTTATGTATATTTATTAAATGAGTATGTAAGATGAGTATGACGGCCCATCACGAAAATTTACTTGAGGATGGGAATTGGTATTGTTAGGCTAACTATTTAGAAGCATGGATTAGATCCAGTTAGTTGAAAGCAATAAATGTTTGAGACAGTGATTACTGATGAAACTATTTAGTGTATGTATGAAGAAAATAAGAGTGATCTCCAAACGACATGCCCACGATATTCTCAACAAATGCATCCACATTTTAAATGATTTTTATTCATACACACACAATTATGACATCATCTTAATTAATGTGTACACTTTACCCATCACCAATATAATTTTTTTCCGTCAGAGTGGGTCATCAATGTCATGTGGAAGCTGAACCCTATCTAACTAATAGAACAAGTGATCGACCTAACGGTCGGGGAAGGACGGTCGACCGGGGAGGTTATCTACCCGTTGGCCTAAGGGTCGACCCGGAGTGTTGACCCATGTATGTTTGGTCAACGGCGGGGTACAAACCGACTATCACGCAAACAAATACTATATAAGGGGAGAAAACATTCAAGAAATACATTCACTAGACACATTATTCTCTTATTCCGAAATATTGACTTGGGCGTTAGAGGGTCTTGCGCCGGAGCAATTCCGGCGTATTTGCAGGTACTGGCCAACACTCACGAGTTAAACGCATTTACGCCGCAATCGCGAAGAACCCGAAGTCATCCATCTCGGACCATATCAACAAGAGGCGTATTATAACATTTAAAATTGTATCCCAAATCGAATAAACTAATTGCATATATATTTCCATTTTTTAAATTTTGTGTGCATGAAATTGTAAATTTTTGTTTTAAATTTACTTGTAATAATAAAATTGTGATGTTCATATCTTGGAAGTTTTGATCATCCAGCAACAAAAAAGCGTTTTTACTGCATCATCAGATGAGAATTGGAACATGCATGTGATGTAAGAGTAAGACCGACAACAAGGATTAAAAACGGAGGTGTGAAATTCACATGAACTTTCTTTTCCATGTCAAATATTTTATAAATTAAAAAAAAAAAGTAAAAAATTATAAAAATACAAGAAATTCCGACATAAATTCGAAAACTCTATAAATACCACATAATCTGTGCCTATAAATTAAATACCACCACCCAAACATCTCATTATATTGCTCGTAAAAACTACCCTAAAGTACTCAACGTACTCACACAATCACACGCGCGCATTCACTTACACATACACACAAAAATAAAAAATAAAGAATTGAAAATGCAGATGGGGAGGTCGTCCAACGACCCGTTTGAGAGCATCGAGCGGATGGCATCGTCGGGTGCGGTGGTGATATTGAGCTCGAGCACGTGCTGCATGTGCCTCGCCGTCGAGCGGCTCCTCCGCGGCCTCGGCGTCGGCCCCACCGTCTACGAAATCGAAAGCGACAGCCTGGCGGCCGCCCTGCGCGGGCTCGTCGGAGGGCCGGCAGCCGTCCCTGCTGTCTTTGTTGGGGGGAGGCTCGTCGGAGCCATGGAACAAGTCGTGGCGGCGCACGTCGCCGGAGCACTCGTCCCGCTTCTCAAGGAGGCCGGCGCACTTTGGCTATGATATTTTTTTATTTTCACTTCTTTTAATTCTTTTTTTCCATTTTTTTCCCCTTCTATGATATATAAATATTCGAATTTAATTATTTCCAAGTTCCAATGCAATTGAAGTTCCAATATTTTTTCGGTTAGATTCAGTTTACATATACTTTTGACATTATTTATACTTTGCATAAAGATTTATACATTATTTTATCTATAAATATTCATTTTTGTTAAGAAGGTAGACCGCGTAAAGAGTACATCGATCATTACGGTGCCATATAATTAAATTAAGGGTGTAACGAGTCTAACCAGTAACTTATTTATGAATATTAAAAAGAAGAGTTCGACTATTAACAAACTGATCGAGCTCGAGTTTTAACAAGCAAATCTATATATAGAAAATTATATAGGTATATATAATATTTTCTAGTCTAGCCACGGGCTATTCATTTATTTTAACAACTCTACGTATATATAACTTATATAGTTAATCAATTTGCACTAATCATATCGTGTTATATTTGGGACTAGGTAGGATCATTTTATCATTCACAAATGTTGTTGATAGGTTGCTTAAATGTTAGACAGTCATATTTTCTTCACAAATTCCTATTTATATTATGAAATATTATACTTTTATTTATAAAATATAATATCTAAATATATGTATATCTATTCAAATGATAATGTAAGAAATTAAGGCCCACCGTTCCACATTGAATTAAGAAGCTGCATAAGGTTACTTTTTCATGGAACACTCGTATCATTGACTTCATAATTTATCACTCTTAATAGCATGGCAAATTGCAATTGTAGGGGTCCAAATAATTGTGATAAAAACTCCATAAATTAATTTGCAATAATTTAATCATTTAAGTAAGACTAATTAATTGATGCAATATTATATAAAAGCTAGCTAGGTCACGAGGCGTAGAAGGCAGACCCGACTCTATTACAAGTGTTACGATATAAGTTGCCTTGTACAAAGAGGCACTTACTGCCAATTACTATTATTTATGACCATGTGCCCACATCATGGACGAAAATATATAAGACAGATTGGCCAGCATAACACTAATTTTTAAACAAAAATATAGACTTAATTGTATGTATGATGGATTAATCGGTTTTCAACTATAACATATATACAATTCACCTAATTTTATTGAGCAATAATGTGTGCATGCATGGTTGCTCGACGCATGTTGAATTCATATTTTTTTAGTACATTTCGAAATATTGTCTTATATTGTAGCTCTGAAATAATTGTTTATTGATCCCAATTTAATCATATATATCTCCTTGAATTTATTGATTGAATTTGTAGTACAGCATAATATAATAGCGGGCCTATGCTGTACGATTCTCCAGTAAGTTATAGCAACACTGGTACGTCATTTGTGTGCATCTGATTGGTGCCCAAATTTCGTACATACAATCTCAATTATGGTATTTATGATGTGGGTAACTGGTGACAACTTACAACTTGATCTTTTAATTTGATTGCATTTCAAATTCACAAATTGCTCTATCAGCTCCAATATTTTCTAACAAAAATATGTATTTCTTTTATTTAGAGTATAACGTTCAAGTATCTACATTTCTGAAATTATGTATTGTTGTAGATTTTGGAGCTCTAATTCATTTTGCTCCGCACAAGACAAAATCTAAATATGTACAAATGTTATCTTGCTCTGCACAAGACAAAATCTATGTATGTACAATGTTTAGACTCGTGACAAATATGTACCGTCTAAAAAAATATATATCTATCCTTTTACCATGTGTTAGCAAAAAAAATTATTTATCACGATTTTATTATTTATTATAAATTTATTGTTGACATCTATATATCTATACTTATATAATAAGAATTAACATTTATCCAAAATAGTAGGTCAAATTATGGTCAATGTCGAATTTGCATTAAGTATTTTTCAAAACTGGTAAGTTTTTGTCCTTTTCACACTTCTCATTAATTATGTCCTTTTCACACTTCTCATTAATTATATCATTTTCACACATCTAATTAATTCATTAATTACAACATAATTATCATAAATCATTCCATCTGAGCTTTTATCGTTAAAATGTATAGCAATCTGTTATGACCTTATCTCATTGATATTTCCATGAAGCGTCCTTATCGCGTTCTATTTTTTGGTAACCAATCTATATCAATAACCCGATATTTGGTTAATGATAGACACGTCTTTATTTCAAGGAGTGGATATTCTTTGACCTTTAATTAATCTGAACTGACTGCCTTGACTTTTCAATTTCTAAAAACTCTTTTTTTAAATATTTCGGCTTAAGATTTGGATTTTATTATACAAGTCATCGGATTGTTTGAATGAAAATGAATGAAAAGAACACAAAAAACAGGTAGCCTTATTCATATAACCAATCCTAAAATATTAGTTTGTTCACCAAAAATATTAGTTTGATTTTTAGGATTTGTCTCTTTTGAAAATATTAGTTTGTGATAATGAGGAGTTACAAAATAATCAAACTCATAATGTTGTGTACAAGGAGGTTTTTAATAATATATGATTGTTACCGAACTTTTTATGATTCAACAATGTTTCTATGTATTTTAATGATTTCAATTTCGATCCTAATGCACGTGAGGTTATATTATTCTTCCAAATTTTACATCTCGTACATCGCACGAGTTACGTACTAGTATATATATATTTTTTCCAAAGACTCCTAAGCTTTACTTTAATTGCCACTTTCGGGTTAAGTTTGGGCTGAATTGGGCCAGTATTGTGAATCCTAATAATTGTCTTGTTGGAAAGCTAGCCGAACTCTGANTGGCAAAATTCTATTTTCTACCACGTAAATTATAAAATAACAAAAAGTTTAAATTAAAAAAAGAAAAAAAAAATTCAAATAGCGAGAAAAATAAAATGAGGAAATGAAAGTAAAGAAAACTAGACCAGAAAGTAAAATAATAAATAAAAAATAAAAGAAAGAACAAGAAGATGCACATGGCGTAAATCTTCAAAATCTGATCTAATGCATACCTATTTTCAAAGAGTAACTGGCGCAGCAAGGATTCAAAACCCGAAGTTATAAGCCTGAGCTCGTCGAGATTCAGAAGAATTTCTGCTGGGTGAGAGCTGAATTTGGGAATTTGATCGGGGGGACCTGTTTGCGAAAATTGGGCTTTGACATTTTTGTAACATTTGGGGAGGAATATCAAATGCCGGAGGAAGATTTGGTGGAGGTGAAGTTCAGATTGTACGATGGAACGGACGTCGGCCCTTTTCGCTATTCGCCGGCGGCTACTGTTGCGATGCTTAAAGAGAGGATTTTGACCGAGTGGCCCAAAGGTAAGTTTTTCTTTACTACTTTAGCTTTTGTGTTTGATTGCAATGAGTATTGGGCTTGAAAGTAATTTTTGTATGTCAGTTTGTTCCTGCAAGTGGGTGTGTTTGATTAGATGGCAGTTATTAATTGTTTCATGAAGCTTATAATTCTTATTTGATTTCAATCTGCCTATGTCTTTCTTGAAGCTTAAGAGTGGAAGTGCTTTTTTAAGTTTTTGTGTTTCATTACAATGAATATTGGGCCAGAAAGCAATTTTTGAGTGTGGGTTTTCCTGTATGCAAGTGAGTGGGTTTGATGAAGCTTGTATATATCATTTTATTTCAATCTGCACATGGCTTTCTTGAAGCTTAAGAGTGGAACTTAGTGTGAAAATCTTGTGTGTGCCTCACAAGAAGTTTAGCTTTGAGCAATGAGCATACTTGTATTGCATTGAGTAATGCATATCATAATCTTCATAATATATTGTCTCAAAATTCCTATGCACAAACAGCTTCTTTCGGCAATGCTGCAAGCATGACTTTGCTTAATTGAATTCAATTTGTCGAATATCATCAGATAAGAGAATTTCACCGAGGGTAGCAAACGACGTGAAATTAATAAGTGCTGGGAAAGTTTTAGATAATAACAAGACTGTTAGCGAGTGCAAGATGCCATTTGGGGATCTACCTAATGGAGTTATTACAATGCATGCAGTAGTACAGCCATCTTTGGCAAAAGTGAAAACAGGTAAAACTCTTCGACTAATCTTGTGAGGTTACACTATACAATTATTACCTGTTGAGTGTGTTCATTTGTTAGCTTTCCAGTATGTACCTTTTTTTCTCCCATTTTTTTGTATCAGATTGTTTGAGTTCTCTAGAGTTTCAGCTCCTAGTTGCATGTTTCTATTGCCAATGGTTTCTTGATTTCTCTTTGGGCAGATGAAAATTGTTACTGTGTGCAAGAGTGTTTATTGAATCTCGAATACAATACTATCTTGAGGTTACTTGGGTGTTGGTAAAAAGTGTTATGGTGAGTGGAGGCTAGAAAGAGTTGGAGAGGTGGACAATTTATAGGAAAAAATATGATTATACACAACTAGAGATGAATTAATCTAATCATTCAGTTGGCACAAGATTCTTGTAGAAATTTTCTATCGAATACACTTATGTCCTGTTATTTTAACGGGGCAATTAATATATGCATATACATGATGTATGTAATTCACGGTTATTTGGTCTGGAGGCACTAATCTCATTCTATGGTGTAGTATCGTTTTCTGTCATTTGCTTCCTCTGCAATTGATATATGCATATACACTTAGTGAACTTTTCAATTTTAATGGGGAAATGGGATAAAAATGCAATTGATAACTTTTCAATTTTCAAAATCTTACGTGTTATTTTATTTGTTCGTGTTATTTTGGATCTAGGATATGTTGAGGTCTTGTCAATTGCCATGCCATTATATTATTGTCTACCTAAATAAATCCACACACGTTTGCCAAAATTTCACTTCACTGTTATCATCGTTGTTATTATAATTATCCTTGTGTTATAAACATGAAACCATGTAACTATCTCAAAAATGATATCGTTAAGTCTTATATTCTATATTTATTTTCTCATCTAATCACTTGAAAAATCCACATTGTGCCCACAGAGAAGAAGGTTGAGGAGATTCCGAAGAAGCATATATGTTCGTGTTCTATATTGTGAGTATAAGTTTTGATCCAGTTTTCATCTTGTGGGCTTCTAAGGGGACGAGCTTACATACCCTGTCAACAGTGAAGCCTCCAAAAAAGGGACAATATAGTAATATTCGTTACTCTGTGTATGCTTGATGGCATTTCTGTGTCAAACATTTATTATTTGTTCTCATTTATATAAATTTTATGCTTACCAATTCTCTTTATATTCAAGGAGAATACCATACCTTATGTGGGCTATTGTGATAATTCAATAAATATTTTTACCTGTTTTTTTATTTTAATGATTCGTGTGACACATACAAATGTGTGTAATTTTAAAGAATATATATTTTTATATTTGTGATTATAATTTCTAATAAACTAATCACACTTCAATAATTCACTTTTACTTTACAAATTAACATTTACCTATATGAAGGCAAAGTATGTATATCTCCATTAAATTATACGGGCTCAAGTTCATAAGTTTTACGTTGAATCTAATTAATTCCTTAAAAGTGCAATAAATGTTCTCACACGTGTGCTTGCGTTTCAAATGATATTCAGTCGTACAACTAAATGCCAAATCCCATATACGGTTAACCTTGAGAAGAAAATATGAAAATATCTACATTTTGTTCCGTTCTTAGTTTCTAAAAGTACCAAAAACAAAGTCCAAATCAACTCAATTTAACTAATTCTATGAATAAATTTTAATCTATCTAATGTAAAAGAACTAATTCTATGAATAAATTTTAATCTATCTAATGTAAAAGAAGGATAAATAAATAAATAAGCAAGCACCTCATCTCGCAATCTCTTTCCAACACACACCTGCCACACAATAACGCCAAATGAAATTCACATGATTTTGTTTGATATGCATAGGGAAAAAGGGAACTCAACACTTAGCCCTCTTTAGAGTTTTACTCAAAAACACAACTGGCATTCAATTCATTATCCACAAAAAACACAGTGACAAGCTCACACACACACACATGAGAACATGATGAACTACATTAATATGTAGCCATCTCATTGGCTACTTCATAAACCATCCAAACATACCAAAAAAAAATCTTGGCATTTCCAATATTGCTTGCTGCAATGTGTTCAATTGTTCTCTTGGTATTTTCTTTCTTGTTCACTGTGTCCTTTTTTGGCCAAGTTGAAGCAACAAAAAGATCTCCATCTTACCCTCAAATTACAGTTATGGGCATGGTTTATTGTGATATCTGCTCCAATAACTCCTTCTCTAAGCACAGCTACTACATGCCAGGTATAATTTTCCATCACTGAGTTACCCTCAACTTTTGTTGCTTTGTAATTTTGCAATTTATATCTATTGTTCAGTAATATCAGACTTTAAGAGGGTAATGCAGCAATATAATTAAAAAATAGTGGGTTCTTTTTTTTTTTTTTTGGTAAACAGGTGTTGAGGTGAGAATAGATTGCATGTTCAAAGCAATTTCACCAAGAACCACTGAGCAAATATCATTTTCAGTCAACAGAACTACAAATAGATATGGGATTTACAAGTTGGAAGTACCTTCTGTTGATGGGGTTCAATGTGCAAGAGACAAGTATTTTGGAAACTTATGCAGAGCTAGCCTGATTTCGACCTCGTCTTCATCGTGCAATGTGCCCGGTTTTCAGACAACATCGGATGAGATTTCAGTAAAATCCAGACAGGCCAACTTCTGCTTATACAGCCTCAATGCATTGAGTTATAGGCCATCCATGNGAAAAAAAAAAAAAAAGGTTGATATAATTCAAGCCTATGTTGCAGTTTATTTGAGGCAGTGCGAGAATTAGAATATCTATTAGAAAATTGTGTTGATCTCAATTTTTTTTAAAAAAACAGATGATCTATCTGGAATCTGTATTTAGTGTTTTTCGGCTTGTTTGATGTTCACAAATTGTGTATCTGTAGTAGATTTTTGAGGTATGTACGAAAGATTTCACGTGCACTGAGCCCATCAGAAATTTGCAAATCAATTTCGAGGTAAACACAAGATCTGAACCGTTAGATCAATATACACCCATATTGGATTTGTGTACATGTAATCTAATGGTTCAGATTACAGTGGGGGCGATAGGGTCCAGAATGCGGGCCGAATTCTCGCAATTCCGATGTGCTTATGTAGAATTACTTGTAGAAAGTTACATTTTAGCAATATTCAGACATTCAGACTGTGGAAAGTGAAATTGCCACATCTCATGTTACTTATAATTATAATGTCTGCNAAATGTATCAAATCGAGAAACGTATAAGATTGATTTGTCATGGGCGAAACATAACATGAAAAAGTTGCTAAAATTTAAAATACATTAAAAAAATGTGCTCATAACGAAGCACATGCACACATTTATATGAAACCAGTTTAAAAAACAATGTAAAATTATAATTACTAGCATTAAATGAAACTATGATAAATACATCTGTTATCATCAATGTAATATGTGAAAGTTCAGGACTGCAGATCAGTGATTACTCCGAACCCCGTTATCGTCATTTATACAATCCCCTGTTTATGAATTTTACACATTTTTTGTTTTTAACAAACTGAGTGAATGCTAAGTAAAATTGTGGATACAATGAATCACGACAGTTGAAAATGTACAACCCAAATATTCTAGCTGACTATGGATGTTTAACCCTGGATTGCTTTCATCACAAAATTAAAAATTCGAGAAAATGACCCGTCATGCTTGGCCACACTTGCTTAAACAAGCAACTCCCTCTTCCAAATAATCTTGTCTGCTAATCCAGAACTCAGGAGCATCCTGTAATGTATTATATTATCTCAAGAACTTGCGAACGTTTATGATACGTACGACCATTCAAAAATTATGAAAGCAAGTAAATGATCAGCATTCAGCATTGATAAGCATGCAGGTGCATAAACGTATGCTCTATCTCCTCCGTACAAAACCTAAGCTCGAATTTAACTTTAACTGGCCAGTTTCCATGTGTATCCCGGGCCCATATGAACAAAGCTAGGGAAATGGGAAAATTTCAGGTTAAATTCTCTCTCTGTCGCCTTAAAGAGTATTTTTAGTGTTTCAATTTCGAAGAATTGGTCAACTGTCTATATATGTGTGTGTGCTCTGGAAGGGAGTAAAGGATGTGTACCTTCATAATTCCTGCCAGAACTGCACCTCCTAGATACACCATATGTTTTCTCCGTGGTGGATCCTCTATCCGCAGGCGTAATTTCTATGACGAGTAGCAAAAAAGGAAAAAATAAATAAATAAATACATTCATTTTGCACCAGAAAACAAAAGAAGAACGTAAGTTACAAGAAATGATAATTGACATCCTTTCGGGGGGGTGGGAAAGGGTTTAGTGATAATTGACATGACTAGTTCTAGTAGGAGACTGGAGCTCAAGGACGTCGAAATTGACTATGCAAGCTTCAGCCTAAAATATGGCGATAATTTTGATTGTGCTTTAACGGTAAGAATATAGAGGGATGATTTAATTCTGTGACATTCTCTCTCACTCCTTTGAGGGTGTGTGTAAAAGAGTCAAGCTAACACACAATCCCTAAGTACTGAAGTACATATGGGTGGTGTTATTTTGCAGAAAGAACAAGTATATACCTTCAACCCATCCTTATTTCCCTTCAGAACAACGTCAAGGTAACGATCTGATATTTCTTTCTCCAACCTGAGAAAATATGATCGGATTAAGCAAGCTAAAGAGTTCAACACCTAGAAAGAAAAAGAAAGCAATATTTTAAGAGGGATGACCAGAACAAACTGCATAGAATCAGTTGCATAAAAATAACTAAGTTGCTTTGCCAAATCCTTCTCTACTAGAAAATATCATTTTTTTTCCATATACGAGGAAAGAGGTGTATTATGTAATACCGACTGGGTAATCCAGGATACATTGTACTCCCGCCACTCAAGACAATATGTTGGTAGAGCTGCAAAATAGAGGCATATATCTGTGTGAGCAACTGCAGCCAGTGACTGCTAATAGAAAGATAATGCAGCTGAAAGGATCTATTAATACCATCATCCTATTGTCAATATCCATTTCCTGAATGCAACGAAATACCATATCCGCCATGCCATCTCCCTCAACATCTATGAGTTCCTGCACGAATTATATCATCAAAGTTTATGTACGGACAGTCGTAGAGCGTGGATGAAGCAGTAACTGAATACAGAGTCAAAACAAGTACCCTCCAGAAAAGATATAGCTGCTTATAAAGGCCTTTTTCATACTACGCTGATTGATTTTCCAAATGAAATAAGCTTCAAATATCATTGGTTATCCCAACTATAGGAAACAGAGGAATATATATTCCCCACCGATGTACTCAGATCAATTATCTAAAGAGGTAATAATAGACATTTTATTGACTTGCAATGCCAGTCCACCTCTGGTTTGCTTTGAAATGGCATAACATACTTACTGGGGTGAAAAGCGCTTCAGGGGCTTGAAATCGCTCATTGCCAACTTTAATGACTCTTCCATCTGGGAGCTATTTACGCAGCTAAGTCAGTATAGGCAATTTCACATTATTGTAGCTGTCAGGCAAAACTTAAAAGCTTCCAGAAATTCATCTTACGGTATAATTTTTAACAAGGATGGTAGTCTCAAGTCCCAGCTGATATTCCCGTTTGTAATCATAACTGTAGTAAACTGGACAATGTTAGCAAATGTATGTCATGTCAAGAGACAGGCCATTAAAGCAGGTGAGAACCAGTTTACCTAATGTAACAGAGCTTTTCTTTGATACTCCTCACAGTCTCAAAGTCAGCAGTTCTATTCATAGCATAGCTTTGGAGAGAGAGACGGGCCCATTCATGTGAAGGCACAAGGCAATCAGCTTTAGCTAACTTAATCCATTAACTGAACTCAGAAGTATCCAGATGACTTACCCCCTCCTCGTGAGCAAATCAACAAGATATGACGTTATATGGCGCCCAGCTACATTCATCCGCTTCGTAAGATGAGGGAATGAGTATCCATCAACCACTGGAACCTGGGAGACAAATTACAAAAATCAGAACGACCAAGGATCAATCTCCCTGGTGCAGCTGTGTAAATTACCAACATGACCTAGTGTATGCACATATATCCAGATTATATATTAAACAACAAAACAGCGTTTGAAGGTTGTTAACAGTGCATGCAATTGGTCTATACCGTGTCATATTCCTTTTTCACTTTATTTAAGAGGATATATCCTACCTTGGTTTTTGCGGTTCTTTTATAATAGATTCTGGATAATTCGTGAAACAAACACGATAATGTATGCAGTCATCTAACATATAAGGAGATGATTAGGTAGCACAACATGGCTAAAGCACATCACAAGCATAACATAATAAATATCTTACCACATGAGTAACTCCATCCCCGGAATCAATAACTAGCCCCGTAAGCAAACCTGAGTAAGTAAAGGAATATCGAAAGTGCATCACTACCCTAGCCAACATTAATATCAGGAATCTGGACAGAATTCTTAAAACTGTAAACTGTTGCGGTTTTGCCCAGAGTACATCCAATTAAAGGATCTCAGACCATGTTAACAGCAGTAAACAACCCTCTAGCTGAAACTTAGAACGTTAAGTTTTAACATTTAACGGCATTCAACTCCATAAGTACCTTGAGCATACAAGGTTAAAACAGCTTGTATTTGGATAAAAACACCAGAAAAGTTGTACTTCTCAAACATAATTTCAACCTGAAATTTTGGTTAAAAAAAAAGGTTAGATCAAATCATCTGTTCGTACTGAATTTCAAGAAGAGATGTAACAATATAAAAGAAGCCACCTCACCATCTTTTCACGGTTCTTAGATGGATTCAAAGGCGGGTCAGTGAGCAAAATCTTACATTCTGTAGGATCTACCTTCAGACAAAATAAACAAAATGAAAACTGAAGTGCAACTTACAACTGAGACTTTACGGGGAATCATCAGGAATGGGTGCGCATGTATGTGTGCGCATGAACATGTAGATTTATAAGAGGTATGGCAGAAGAACCTTTAGTTCGCTAAAAAAGGCATGATCCCACACGTGCCCCATATCATCCCAGTTTTGCACAATGCCATTGTTTACAGGATAAGATATGTCCAACTGATGCCGCCACTTTAAACAGGCATCCCCAACAAGAGTATCCTATGGAGAATAATAGCAAAGCACATAACATAAAAACAAGGAAGTCCAGTACAAGAAAAGATACCTTTTAAACATAACAAGTGTAAGCAATATAACTTCCATACTATGTATTTTAATCAATAGGATTGAGAAGAAAGCTGATGTTGATGAAAAATCTGCTCGGATATGAATGTAAATACAAATAATTCAAGATTTAATGTTTCAAATCCAAGATATAGATAAACTTGCTGTTTCCAGCCATCAGAAAGGAAGCCCAATAACATTCTCCGATCTGACATGAGTCTTCTTGCTCTTAAATTTACTTTCTGTACTAAACATGCACACTTCATTGTAGTTCCCGTCTTCGCATATTATCACAAATCAAGAAAAGCGTGTACACGTTTGCTCTTTTTCCCCTAAAAGCTAAATGAAACTAACTAGATCATTTTTTCTATAATATAAAACAAAGCAAAATTGAAGATTACAAAAGTGGATGAAAGCAAAGAACGTAGGCTGACCGTGATCTCTTGTTCCATCAAAGATTCTTCATAACGAAGCATTGGCCTCCCCACCACACAAGGGAACACTGATGTAGGGAAATTCTCCCCCGCAAAACCGCACTTCACATACTGCATTTAGCAAATCAAGAGCAAATGTTGCATCAATTAACCCAAATAACTCATAATAAACATACAAAAATTCTCAGATACAGAAACTCATTCAT
>BKCP01007626.1:2038971-2058381 GCA_008636005.1 Striga asiatica | reverse complement strand
ATCAACTAAATAAACAATATATTATATTCGATTACATTAGGGTTGCTTGTTTACATTTCTAATACTAACTGACTTCATATTTGGTTGAATAAATTAAAGCATCTGATCATATATCTAATACATTTGGTCTATTCACTATAAAATAGGCCTTTTATATAGAATCATATAGAAAGAGATTTGGGTGTGAAACTCGACACAAACGAGGTAGAGGCGTAGAGCCTTTTGCTCCTGAATAATGTTGTACAAACATATGTTTTGATTTTAATTAGATTAATTAGTGATCAACGAAAGAAGCAATAATATAAAAAATTCCCATTTTCTTACTTCTATTAAGTGTCGAGAATGTAGATTTAACAGCTAAAGTGTTAAAAATCGCATAAATTTTATGGGTAAAGTGTAGTGTTTCCTAATTTTTTTACCCCCTTTAAGTGTTAAAAATATAAATCTGGTAGGCGAAAACTGAAAAAAAAATAGCATACTTTAGAAAATTAAAGCTCCTCCTGCTAAATTAATTATGTGGTTAAACTTTTAAACATTGATTGATAATGAAGAACATAGTTAGGTGCATGGATCTGATGTAGGACTGCCAAATGCAAATAATATTATGTGCCAACAAAATGTACTTGCTAATACCTACCAACTTCAGACATAACTCAGTAAATAGCATTTCAACAAGAGGGTGAAATATATCACACATACAATTATACTCTAATCTAATGGAATTGTTAGATCTGAATTAATCTAATGGAATTGTTTGATCTTAAACATTTTCACGTATATATCTTTTGTTATGAATGTGACCGATCATCCTAGCTATAGGTTTGAAAAGAAAAAGATATAAAGCTGCATGAACCAGCTGTGAAGGAGAAGAGAACAAAGTTCACTATTAATGCCCACTGTTTCATTGCTTGAATTGTATGTGCAAAGTCTGATCGAGATATTTGCTTTTATAATGCTATAACCCTAAATGGATAAACTCAACACAGTACAAAAATGAGATGGCCAAATAACAACCAGACATTTAAATTAACACGAGACAAAACTGCAACTACAAAAGGTTGCTCCATGTCATGCAGCCACGTCAGGTTTTGTTTCCATGCAATGCCTTGACTTCTTGTCCACGTTAGCTCGTGAAGATGACGTGGAAAATATCAGTTGTCCTAACAGGCCCCCGCAATTCAAGCGAGGTGAGGCTTGCAACACCTAAAAGCTGTCGAAGCCGAGTGAAGAATTGTAAACTCAAGGGCTTTGTAAAAATGTCTGCCAACTGGTCACAAGATGGAATGTGTTGAACTGCAAGCTCCTTTTTGCTGATTTTATCTCTAACAAAATGAACATCTAGTTCTATGTGTTTGGTCAGTGCATGCAAAACAGGATTAGATGCTAAGGCAATGGCACTTAAATTATCCACCCATATCACCGGAACTTTGGGAAAAAGAACACCAACTTCATGTAAGAGAGATTGAATCCAACTAACCTCAGCAGCTGTATGAGCAAGACTTCTATACTCTGCCTCAGTACTAGATCTAGATATGGCATGTTGTTTCTTTCAACACCAAGTAACCATACTCCCTCCAAGAAAGATGCAAGAACCTGTGACTGACTTTCTGTCATCTGGGTCACCAGCCCAATCAGAGTCAGAGAACCCAATTAAAGTAAGCTCTTTACTTTCAGTCAAGTGAAGCCCAAAGTGGAGGTTTGGCTTAAATACCTAAGAATTCTCTTAACACTCTTCCAATGAGTATCAAGAGGACAAGCCATGAATTGACTTACTTTATTAACTGCAAATGAAATTTATGGCCTTGTAATTGTCAAATATTGTAAGGCTCCTACAATACTTCTGTAAAAAGTGCTATTGACAATAGGATCACCACAATGCTTAGATAGCTTGGAAGAAGAAACCATAGGAGTAGGACAACCTTTGGCTTGATCTATATGAGCTCTCTGAAGTAGATCACAAATATATTTGTGCTGGGATAGATGTAAACCTTTGGATGTCAGATGCACCTCAATTCCCAGAAAATGATGAACACTTCCTAAGTCTTTGATAGGAAAGATATGGCTGAGGATTGAGATTGTTTTCTGAATCTCATCATTATCATTGCCTGTGATTAAAATATCATCAACATAAATCAAAAGAAAAATCTGTTGGTGCTTATTTCTCCTATAAAAAAGGGAAGTGTCAGCCACAGAATTTTTGAAACCAAGAGCTGACAAGGAGTTTTTAATTTTGGTAAACCAGGCTCTGGAAGCTTGCTTTAGACCATAAATAGCTTTCTTGAGCTTGCAGACCAAAGGTTTATTGTCATGAGAGAACACTTCAAAATTTGGAGGTTGTTTCATATAAACAGTCTCTTCAAGCTCTCCATGAAGGAAGGCATTGCTGACATCAAGATGATTGACCTTCCAATGCAAATTAATAGCCAAGGTAAGAATAATCCTTATAGTGACAGGTTTGACCACTGGACTGAAAGTCTCTCTAAAGTTAAAACCTGCAGTTTGAGTGTAGCCTTGAGCTACAAGCCTGGCTTTGAATTTAGAGATTGAGTTGTCAGCATTTCTCTTAATTTTATAGACCCATCTGCTTCCTACTATATTGCAGTCTTGAGGAGAACAAACAAGATCCCAAGTTTTATTTTTGATGAGAGCATCATATTCATCTTGCATGTCTTTCTTCCATCTCTCATCCTGCAAGGCCTCACTTGAGTTAGTAGGTTCAGTTTCACTCATTGTGCTGGCATAAACCTTTGGTTTGAAAACTCCTCTCTTTGACCTGGTTATCATAGGATGAGTAGACTGATTAGTAGCAACAACTTCATGCACAAGATCATTATGTTGAGGAGATTCATTCATCACAATAGGCAGCTCAACAAAACGAGGTATAGTGGAGTTTGTGTGCTGTGAATTTCTTGAGGTCCTGTGATGAGAGGAGGATGAGTGAAAAGGTAATGAGTTATGATCAGGTGTAGATGGACTGGGAATTTGAGGTGACTGATTTGTATCATCTTGAATTGTTTGAACAAGAGTTTTATGATATGTGTGAGAGAAATCCACAACACAAGGTGAAACACAGGAATATATGGGATTAGTAACAGGTAAAGAATTTGAAGTTTGAAGTTTCTATTTGTATGGAAATTGTTTTTCACAAAAAACAACATCCCTACTGATAATGACCTTTCCAGAGGGAAGAAGGACCTTGTATCCTTTATGTTGCGGGCTATATCCAATGAAAACTCCAGAATCTGATCTGAAAAGGAGTTTGTGCTTGTTGTAAGGCCTAACAAGAGGATAGCACAAACAACCAAAGGCCTTAAGCATATGCAGATTTGGTTTATGGCCATAGAGCATTTCAAGTGGACTTTTAAAGGAAAGTTGTTTGGTTGGAATACGGTTTATAAGGTAACAGGCTGTGACAAAGGTATCATCCCAAAAGTGCATAGGTAATGAGGACTGAGCTAGCAAAGACAGGCCCATTTCAGCAACATGCATGTGTTTTCTTTCAGCAATCCCATTTTGTTGGGGAGTATGAGGACAAGATACCCTATGTTGAATCCCATTGTCTTGAAAAAATTTGGTCAAAGATCTGAATTCTCCACCCCAGTCAGTTTCAACACACTTGACAGGTTTATTAAGTTGTTTTTCAGCAAGAGCTTTAAAATGGACAAAAGCAGCATAGGTATCAAATTTATGTTTCAAAAGATAAAGCCAAGTAAACTTACTATAGTGATCAATAAATGTCACATAATATAGGTAACCATTTCTTGACTTTACAGGTGAGGGTCCCCAAAGATCTGAATGGACAAGTTCAAGAGGGTGATGATAAACAGTATCAGATAAAGAATATGGCAATCTGTGAGCTTTAGCAAGCATACAAGAAGAACAAGGATCATTCATTTCATTGTCATCAAAAGGAATATTACAATCTTTTAAAGCTCTTATTACAATATCCTTAGCAGAATGTCCTAATCTCTTGTGCCAGATTTCCAAATCACACTTCTTGGAAAGGAAAGCAACATTTGCACTAGGTTGAATATTCTTGGAAAGAAAAACAGCATTGGCTTTAGGAAGTTTGAGGTTTCTGGTTGATGATGTAAGTTGAATTGATAGAGGCCCTCCTTAAGAACTCCCTTGAGTAGGATTTGATGTGAAGCCCGGTCCCTAACAACACAATAGGCAGGATGAAATTCAAAGAAAACGTCATTGTCATTTGTAAATTTAGAAACACTAAGAAGATTTTTTGTTATGGAGGGAACATGAAGAAGCTTATCAAGAATAAAGGTTTTAGAGTTATAAGGAGATTGAAAATGAGCATTGCCAATGTGATAAATGAACTCACCAACACCATTACCCATGTGAAGCCTGTTTGGACCTTGATACTCAGATGCACTTGACAGATTGTTGAGGTCATTTGAAATGTGATTGGTGGCTCCTGAGTCTGGGTACCAAAAGGAGTCCACATTGTTTTCAGCCACAACACTAGGAGAAGAAGAAGAAGGCAGTTGAGCTAAATGAAGTGTAGGTGTCCTCTGAAAACCACCATAAGAAGTGAATTGAGATTGCTGAGAAGAGTTGGGGTTGGACTGCTGCTGTGAAGCTGGAATCAAACCTGTACCAACATTTGTCAGCTGTGTGTCCTGCAACCCAGCAAACTTGGCATATTGGCCTATTGCCTTGGCCTCGGCCATCTCTTCCTCTAAATCCTCCTCTAGATCTGCCTTTTCCTCTGTTAAAAGAACCACCTCTTCCTCTATTGGCTGAATGAGGTCGGGTGTTGTTTCTAGAACTGCTCTGAAATGCAGTGTTCAGAGAAGGTTGAGAGCCATCTGGATTAATAACACCATTTTCTTGTACAACTGTAGCTTCTAGTCTAGCCTCATAGCTCAACAACAATGCTTGCACATCCATAATGTTCCAGGTTTCAATTCTAGAGGTTATGGTAATCATAACAGGATCATACTCAGTTCCCAAAGCAGATATGATATGAAGGATTTGATCTTTTTCAGAGACTTTTGCTCCAACTGAGGCAAGCATATCAAAACATCCTTTCATTTTGTTCAGAAAATCTCTCATACTAAGGTTACCTTTCCTCATGGTTTGCAGTTGAAGCTTAAACTGCATCTGCTTTGCCAATGATTGGCTGGTGAAGTTCGTTGAGAGTGTATACCAGATCTCCTTGGATGTTTGAAGTCCTACCATCTGAACGAGAAGGGTTTCAGATAAGGATAAAAGTAGCCATGAGGCCAAGATCTGGTCTTGCCTTTGATAAAGAAGGTAGTCTGGGTTCAAGATCTGCACTCCTTCTTGTTCAATGAACTGAGATGGTTGTTGCTCTCCATTGATGAAGTGCTCAAGCCCGTACCCTCTTATAGCAATCATTGCTTGCTGTTTCCAGATAAGATAATTGTTATCATCAAGTTTGATGGTCAATAATTGACTTTGAGGGTAAACAATCTGGGATTGAGAAGTAGAGGAGTTTGGTGGATTGCCAGTTCTTGACATGGCTGTATCTGAGGTGGACATTGGAAAACTAAAACCAAAGGAACGAGATGGAGAGAAGAAGAGGTTTCAGAGACAGGACGAACCTGCTCTGATACCATGAAAAGAAAAAGATATAAAGCTGCATGAACCAGCTGTGAAGGAGAAGAGAACAAAGTTTACCATTAATGCCCACTGTTTCATTGCTTGAATTGTATGTGCAAAGTTTGATCGAGATATTTGCTTTTATAATGCTATAACCCTAAATGGATAAACTCAACACAGTATAAAAATGAGATGGCCAAATAACAACCACACATTCAAATTAACATGAGACAAAACTGCAACTACAAAAGGTTGCTCCATGTCATGCAGCCACGTCAGGGTTTGGTTTCATGCAATGCCTTGACTTCTATTCCACGTTAGCTCGTGAAGATGACGTGGAAATATCAGCTGTTCTAACAAGGTTCAGATTAGACTTTGTCCTAGGAAAATTATGAACTTTCAATTATGAAACTATATAAATAATGTGATAATAAATTAAATATACATTTCATTTTTTTTTTTAAATTGAATTTTATCTAGTCCACGAGGCGTGACCCTGAACAATATTTTTCAACGTCGTGCCGACTAATTTTCTTCTCAAACCAGATACCACCACCAGCCCACCCACAGTGTACACAGCCGCCACCTTATAATTATTCCAAAACCTCACGAATTTTCTCATGTATCTAGACAATCACAATTAACCAAGCTACATATATATGTAATTTTTCCACGTAGAAGCAAACTTTTACTTTCTTACCTTTAACACGTCACGTGCAACATATTTTTTCCATTTACTCGACATATAAATACTATAACATCCCTAGCTAACAAGTTACCTTATTCCAACGTATGATATACATAAATACCCTAGGTTTTGAGCTACTTTTTTTCAGTTAATTAGAAAATTCACTAGGACAAGCTATCATATATAATAAATTTATGCAGAATTAAGGTTTGGTTTAATTACGTACTATAATGGATGAGAGCCTAATTTATCATCCAATGTTTTCTCCCAATCCTTCTTCTTCTTCTTCTTCTTTCGGGTCGTATATTCCAGCTTCGTTATCTCTCGCGCCAAACGGGAACAACAAAACCGGGGACTCAAATGGATTGCCTAGCGGTTTCAATAGGGAAAGTAGTGAGCTGATGATGAAATCATCTGTGGGGCCCACGGGCAAGATCAAGAAAGGGGAGAAGAAATTAGCTAGAAAGCCGAGATTCGCCTTTCAGACGAGGAGCCAAGTCGATATACTCGATGATGGATACCGGTGGAGAAAGTACGGGCAGAAGAAAGTGAAGAACAACAATTTCCCTAGGTATATATATATATATATTAAAGTATTTCTACATTTTTTTAAAAAATAAAAATTAAAAATACTTAACTAATTATTTAATTTGCTTACACATTCATGAAATTAAATCACATGGTGGCTGATTTTTTTGGTGATGTATAATGTCAGATTTCTTTAGACGTACTCCTTACCAATGTGTCTTTACTCTTATACCGTAAACTCCCAGAAAAAAATCACATGTTGCCATGTTGTGTGTGCTAATGTGTAATAAATTCGAGGCAATAAACGAGACCGATCATGTGTTAATTCGATCACAATATCATAATCTAAAGGCATTGTATATACACATTCCAACGAGCTGACAAAGTTATGTTATTCGAATAACATAACTTATGTGTGTGTTGGATAAATATAACTGTATGTTTACGTACTTATCTGTGTGTCTTTGGCTTGCAATATTCCGATTTGTACGGAAAGAATAATGTATAGAATGTAGTGCAGACGACAATCAGATTGAAGTTGGTAATTACAACTATTATACATGTTACCTAATGTTAATATTTAGGCTAAATTGACTTTTTACTCCTGTTGGTTTAACGTCATAACAATTTTAGCCCTAAAGTTCTCACACTTCGCCTTTTGTTCTTGTTATCTAATATTTTGCAGCAATTTCACTCATTTAAGGACTAAAACTGCAACAAATCCTATATTTATATCATTGGGATAAATTTTTTACTAGCAATTAAAGTCTTGTAATATGAAATTTTGCTGCAATTTCGGTCCTCATCACAAGACCAAAAGGCAAAAAATTAAAAAAATGGGACTAGAACTGCTATAGTATTAAACCGACAGGACTAAAAATGTATTTTTGCCTTTTATTTATGTTGTACTGTAAGTTGATATATCGTACATCAATATATATTTTGGTTTTCGTAGAAGTTACTATAGGTGCACGCATGAGGGATGCAACGTTAAGAAGCAAGTGCAACGACTATCCAGAGACGAGGGTGTTGTAGTCACGACTTATGAAGGAGTGCACACGCATCCCGTGGAAAAACCCATCGAAAATTTCGAGCAAATCCTCAATCAGATGCATATCTATCCTATTGTGAATTAGCCATATATATCCTATTCAAAACATGATACGACAGTAAATAATTATCTTGCAGCTATATATAATGTGATGAGAAAATTAATGGTGTTAGTTACCTCATCTTATGTGGGCTGTTGTGAAAAGTTTGAAGCATTCACAAAACTCTGATTAAGAGTAGCAATCTTTTGCTCTCATGGAAAAGCCCTATATATATATATATATACTGCTGGGAATAGCTTCTGTATTGTGCATTTTGATATTTATTCACCTATTTGAATGTTATGCAGTGAGTTGAGATATGATTATGTGTTGATCTTCATTGTCTGTGTCCCATGAAAAGCTTCTCCCCATTTTTCCATTTTCGAATGTAATATAATATGAAAAATGTGTTATAAAGCAAAACCGAGGTTTGGAAGGGTGTGAAAAGTGTAATATATTTACCTTGCTTTCAGTTTGATGTGCATATTCCGATTTTTGCTACTCAGAACTGTACAACAACTTTTACATGTTCACTCTATTTACTCAAGAGATACACTCTATGTACAACATCCTTCTGTACTTGTCTATTAAAAATGAAATACGACTCCAGGCACAAGAATGAAACACTAGATACAGAAGATTAGATATCATACCAAGATTACACTCAATTTAGTATAAAGCCATGACTCGGGCCTATCAAATCAGAGAAAAACACATAAAATGCTCTATCAGACGGGAAAAACGGATTGATAATTACATGATTGCATGTCATTTTACACATGGAATCAACCACAATCCCAAAGGCTGCTGACGTAAAAACCGGAACACAAGTTCGGATAATCCTACTTTCTAAGACTACTAGCAGCAGGACACAAGCACCAAAAAAGGAACACATTATTCTCGAAAAGATAACTGATACAATGGCTTATGCAATTATAGAGAATTGCAATGAAACAGGTCTAGTGTTTGTCTTCCTTTGGAATATCTTTCTCGGGCATTTCTTTTGGTTTGGCCTTCATTTCTCTGCAATTCGAGCAGACATTAATCATCACACACGAGTACAATTGCTTCAAACTATCTACACAATCGAGCATTAACCAAAACAATCGAAAAAAATTGATGAAAATTCGGAATGCAGGCTTATCCTAAGCCATTCAAATTGAAAAACTAAATTCACTTTCTGAATTTTCACGCACACACAAACCCCAAAAACTTTAATCTTGGCAAATTAGCATCACATTTTTTAGCATTTTCACTCGTACAAACACAATCTTGGAAAATTGACATAAAATCGAAACCTTTCATTCGAGGCAGAAACAGATGCTCAATCAGTAGAGACATATTACATATCACAGTCACAAGCTCATAGACTAATAAGCATAAATGGAGATGAATAATAATTAATATTGATCGAAATTAGAACGAGATTTGTCGTAAAGGAGCGTACTTTGCAGCTGAAGCAGACTCCTCCTCCAGCCAGTGGCGGATGTGGCGGACGTTGCGGCGGAAGACGGCGGCTGACTGCTTCACGTCGCTCCTCATTAGCAGCACAACCGCGCTAACTCCGGCAACGGTCAGGATAAAATTCGTCAACGCCATTTTCAGGTATCGATTATTTTTAGCTCCGGTTGATTATTTGATCGCTAAATGCTCAAATTCGTTTAGCGAAACGAAGCACGTGAAGAAAATAAATCGAATTGCAGGGTTTAAGATGGATCGAGATTCGAGAACAAGATTCTTGGAAAGGAAGAAATTGGGTGTGGACCAGCTCTAAACTCATGTATCGAGCACGGCCCATTCCTAGTGAAGCAAATGATATTTAATGGGCTCATCTTGAGGCCCATGTGATACTTCTATTTGGGCTTTGCTTTACTATTCTTTTTCAAATTAACTAGAGAAGTAAACAGAGTTTGAGCTTAAGATATTGGAGTGGGGCTTCAACATTTATGAAATTGAGTCGAGCACTAGCCTAAAGGAGCTCAACTAAATAAAAATTTAAAAAATTACTTGTTCTCAAATTTTAACGAGTCAAGTCGACTTGATCGTTAACTAAATAAACATTAAATTTGTTTGAACTAGTTTACTTTATATTTATTTGAACTCCATTCGTTTATCATGCTAAAACGATAACCATTTTAAAATTAAATTGAATATATTTCTGAAACAGAGTCTTGAGTGTATAGAAACATTCAGTGTTTATTGACTTGAATTCATACAAATTTATAGATGATTATTATGTGTATTCGATTTGGTGATTGAACAAAATTTGTAACCCGTGTATTGCAGTTTCGAGTAGCATCGAACAGAGTTTTCTATTGCACGTAATTTCTTAATTTGGGCATAATCCTAATAAATCAACCGACAGGAGAACCGATTCTTATCTAACTTTATAAGATAAGATTTTTGACTGCTGTGATACCAATCCTAATAATTTGCTCTTTGTTAGAATACCTGTGAAATTTAACTTGTTCGTGATATTAAATAGAGTTGTTTAATTAAATGAACTAGTACGTAACCCGTGCCATGCACGAGATGTAAAATTTGGAAGAATAATATAATCTCACGTGCATTATGATGGAAATTGAAATCATTAAAATACATAGGAACATTGTTGAATCATAAAAAGTTCGGTAACAATCATAAATTATTAAAAACCTCCTTGTATACAACATTATGAGTTTGATTATTTGGTAGCTCCTCATTATCACAAACTAATATTTTCAACCCCCTTCTATTATTTACACGCGAAGCAGCAACATATAATTGGCCGTGACTAAAAACGGGTTTCTTCAGGAAAATACTAACGTGCGATAAAAAAAGAGTTTTTAAAAATTGAAAAGTCAAGGCAATCAATTTAGATTAATTAAAGGTCAAAGAATATCCGCTTCTTGAAATAAAGATCGTGTGCTATCATTAACCAAATATCCGGTTATTGATATAGAGTGGTTATCAAAAAATAGAACGCGATAAGGACGTTTCATGGAAATATCAATAGGATAAGGTCATAACAGATCGCTATACATTTTAACGATAAAAGCTCATATGGAATGATTTAATTAGATGTGTGAAAAGGACATAATTAATGAGAAGTGTGAAAAGGACAAAAATTTACCGGTTTTGGAAAATATTCAAATACAAATCCGACATTGACCATAATTTAACCTACTATTTTGGATAAATGTTAATTCTTATTATATAAGTATAGATTATGGATTGACGAGCTTGATTCTACTTGTTAAAACTCAAACTTAGTTAATTAACAAATAGAAATTTTATAGACTCTAAAATATTTTTTATTTTTTTTAAAGTTTAACTCGTTTATCAATCATAAATTCATAACAAGTCGAGTTCGTTTTGAATAATTTATATTTCCATCAAATATAATATTTATATGCACTTCTTTTTTTTTAAGGAAAAGTGTGAGATTCTCAAAGACACGGTTGGAGCCAACAAGGATCCGATTTTTATCGATATTTATTTCTTCATCTGCAAAATATATTCCTTTCCCAAATGTATAATTATAAATTAATATGTTAAGAAACTTTATAGAAGAAAATAAAATAAAATTTTCAGATGAGTAAGAACAAAAATTCCCAAGTCCTTTCCAGTCTCTGTTAGAACTATAAAGTAATTTACACATATATAATATTTTTATAGCTATCTGTAGGCAGAATAAATATCTTATCCTGAAACAGTACTAGCCAACATATGCATCCATAACTATATATATTTACAAAATAATTAAAACTTCATACTAAAATGTGTTGTACTTTTCAATTAAAGCATCCTCAACGTGTGGCTTGTTTTTTAGGGACAACATGATCATATTCATATATATCCGATGTCTGTATATATATATATATATATATATATATTTTTTTTTTNAGCTGTATATTTTTTATTAAATACGTAAATATTATAGTAACATATATAATGATTAACATAAAATTTGACACAATACACACATGAAAATATTCAATGAATTTAAATATATATTGTATCAACTTTAAAATCAATAATTACTATTATAACACATCATTTATGTCATCTATTATATCAAACATTATGTTGAATTAACATTATTTTTATTAATACTTGACAATTGAAGCGTGTGTGTGTGTGTGTCTGAGCTGAGGTTGAGCGTTGTCAGGTGAAGAAACGCATATATATGCAAGAATTTTGAATTAGAAAAATAATATTTCTTTCTGTTTGAGGGAAAGATAGAATTTAATTAACTTCTAAGTTATGTGTAACCTGACTTTATCTTAGAAGAAGAAAAAATATGATATTGTTACAAAATATGCAAAACAAATATATATACTACCAACAATATCTAGCAGTAGCGAGTAGCGACTGTTGAAACCGACAAGTCATGGATAAAAAGGAACCCAACAGGTAGAACATATGAATATACGCTATTTATCCATTTTACCTCATACCATATCTCCTATGCTTCGTGTGTTTATTTTTATTTATTTATTTATTTTGCAATTTATTCTTTTTAATTTATTACAATTGATATTTATCTACTGCCACCCTCCCATTTGGCCTTTTGTGGCACGGGATAGTATCATATCATAAGTACGATTTAATGTCCATTAAATAATTTTTTTATAGCTAGCAAATTATCATCTTCTATAACGTAGCCTATGTGGTTAAAGAATTACGCAGTAGAGATATTAATGTGTTCACATTGACTAGGTGAACACTTTCTTCAGGGTGGGTTGAGTGAAAAAAGAATATATTCGAACCATCATAACAAATTTAATTAAGCTTCTTATTAATTAAACTTAGAGTATGCTCAAGTCCCATATTATATTATGTACTAATTTCAAAACATATCCATATGACGTGGTCCATTTTGGAAAATTTTCACGTTGTTTTTTTGAAAAGCATATATCTTTTTTCTGATTTTATATATATTTTCAAAAGTTAAAAAAAGGTGGCCATAACTGTTAATCAAGAATATTGTTCCTCTTCCTAATGAAGATATGCCAAGAAAGCATTAGAAAAATTGATCAAACAGATTCGAAAAATGATTGGCCCGTATCATACCTGTAAAAATATAATCTGGCAAAGAATAATTTCAAAATGACATTTACTTAATTTTTTTATGGACCAATGTCCAATTCTTAGTGGCCAGTATGAAAATTGATTTTTCTTTTTCTTTTGGGGCAATTGATTTTATTCAGGTTTAACTTTTCAATATTTGGTCTGACTGTCAATAAATTAGCACTTGAGTTAAAAGTATTTTTACTAGCCGAATCAAACAAGAGTGATTGTCCTTATCGAGTTAGGCTCCACTGGTTCACTTGTGCTTTAGATCGATTTTTAAAGTTCGACTCGACCAAAATGTACAAATGCTCGAAGTCAATTGGGCTCGAATTTAATCAGCTTAAATTTCGCTTGAGTTCGTCTCAAACTTTCAATAAAGATTTTCTATTCAAATAATTTTTTTTCTTATAAACTTTGCTCAAATTTAATTCAATAAGTTTAATTTAAATTTAGCACGTATGAGGGATATTTAAGTAAATTATATTTATACTCAAGCTCTTTACAACAAAAAACACTCTGAGTTTAACTCGTTTTTCGAGTTTACTTGTGTTCGGTCAAACTCAAGTGGTGGCAAACGATTTAAAAGACACTCACTCGTTTGTAGTCCTAAATATTAGTTATTATCATAATTTGTACCAACTGCAACTTGCTGGCCCATATGCACATTGCACACTATAAATACAGCGCGTCACAATTCATGGAGAGACTCACTCGCAATATCTCTACCAGAAAAAATATCTAGAGAAACTAGAAAGACGAAAATAGCCCCAGCTCAATCCTAACAAAATCTCCCCCAAAGCCGAATGGAGCCCAACCGCAGCAAGCCCAGCAGGGGCTTATTCATTTCCAAGTCCAAGCTCGTCAAATCCGTCTACCGGGCCGCCAAGCCATCCAGCCATCCCTCCGATCAAATCTGGCCCAACCAGCCCACCAAGCCCAAGAGCAATCCCGCTCCAAGCCCACCCGTGGGGTTCTTTATTATGAACCAGGACCACGCTCCACAAGTCGCGTTAGTGGCCGTAACAGCGGAGCGGATAAAACATGACTCTTACGGGTGGATGGAGAGCTTTTACAGCGCGTGCCCGGAAGACGAGGCTGTGGACGCAAAAGCAGCCAAGTACATCTCAAGACTCCACGACAGCTTCAAGCTCGAGCTGGTCGGGTCGGATAGGAAGTAGTAAAAAAAAATCCTATCCTATTTGTTTGGAAATATTAAAAATATATAGTTTAATGTCATATATGTTGGGTTGTAGTATTGTGATGTGTGGATTAATTATAATTATCACATCAATAATAATTGATATTTTAATCATTTTAGCTCGTGTTGATTTATAACAACTATTCACAATAAGTACTTATTATGTGTTGCTTTTGTACTTTAAGTAATACATTTTAGAAGTGGGCTTGTAATTTGAAGCTACATGTTGAACAGTTGAAGTTGATTTGCAACTTTTACATCATTGTTATATATAATCTTTTTTTATTTTTTAANCAAAGGTGGATGTGTGGGTGGAATAATACTCTTTTTAGCGCAAGTAGGAAAAAAACAATGAGTAGGAATTGTTCTTATTTTGATCAATTTTAAAAGACTACTTTCCTTCATAGATATGAAATTATTTTTGAAAATTCTTAGACACGTGTAACCAATTTTGCAATAAAAAATAAAAATTTATCTGGTATTTTGTTAACAGCGAATCTGAACCTCAGGCTGCACTATATATTATGCAACTATAGTAATTTAGTTTCTAGCTTCTGTTTGTTGATTAATGAGTGTTGTGATATTGATTGACAAAGGTAATTAATCACATGATTATTGGTTGATTAAGGAGCAGAGTTCTGTTAATTGAGTGATTAAGCAGCAAAAATCTGACCAGTAAATATCTAGCTTACACATAAATTATAGTCTGTTACTATAATTTATCTTTCAAGAGATGTGTACATGATGCAAAATCCTAGGATAATCCTCATGCAAAATTCCAGTTTATTACATTTATCTAATTTTATTTCCACAATCTTTGTCGTCATCTCGAGTGATAGAGCAGTAAATGAACCGAGTCGAACCCAAGTCTTGGTTCGATCCATTATCAAATCATATTCAAGTATTAACGAAGCATCCGCTTTTGGGATGCCACGCTGTAAACTATGACACATAGCCTGCTATTGGGCTGTTGGGTTCTTGGGCCGTCCGCTTTTGCATAGACCAAATCCACAATCATCTGATCCAGCAAAGGCCTAAAATTGGTTGGCCTAAATTATTCTTATACTGTTCATACATATTTTTTAATAATACATATTATTTCCCTGCTCAGATTCCACCTCCATACAACTCAACAAATGCAATAGAAAAAAAATTGCACTCACAATTACAAAAAAGTTGCACTCTTGTAAAGAAAACATGCCATCATCTTTTGTATATACTTTCCCTCCTTTTAAATCCAACAGTCATATCACCTTTTTTCCGCACCTCAAAGTTTAGCACCTTCTTCATTAAGAAAAATAACAGCAATAGTGCAATTAAAATGTTATTAATTCGAAACCAAATTGATTGTCCCATTGGAGTTCATATACATTCTAATTAGCTCNATATATATAAAAAAAAAAAAGGAAAACAAAACCATATGAAAATACAGATTGACAACACCAAGAAGTTCAAGACAGGGACAAAGTGAATTAGTTAACATACAAAACCGAAATGAAAAAACAGAGATGATCATATATAATAAAGTATTACAAAGCGATGAATCTTGACCGTTCATCTTGACCCGATCAGCCGGTATAGATGTGGAGATGAACTGCCAGGATGAAAACAGCATATAAAGCGAAGAAAATAAGCGTGTGGACAGTTATGGCTTTGCCGTTGGTCTTCATGCTGCCCAACTCCACCAGTCGGTTGTTCCCTGGGAACTGAAAAACGAGTCCCGGCTGAAGGAGTGCGAAGAGTACAACTCCTATAAGCACAGGGCCCCAATCAGCCATTACCGGTGCACAGAGGAGCTTAATGGACCAAGCTAGAATAAACAAAGATTGAAATATTGACTAAGATATTGTGAATGAAAAAAAGAAAAAAAAAAAAAAAAGNAAAAAAAAAAAAAAAAACTTTTAAGGGGGGAAACAAAAATGAAGGTAAAGAAAAACAAGCTTTTGTTTTCATGTATGGAGAGGAAAAGGGAAGTGAGGAATTACTTTTGGTGCTTGCAGATAAGGATGCTGAGAATTTGGAATCCTTTTGCTATTTTAATCACAGATGAAATGAGTGCATACTAATGTAAATGTAAACACTAAACACATACTTAAAGGACTTTAACTAGCAAAGGTATTTTAGTTATATAGCAAATAAAAAATAATTTTTTAACAAGATGGGAAAATAAAAAATGAATTTACTCTTTCAAGAAGAGACTTAGGTTCCATAGAGTTTAAGTATTTTGACAATTTTTACATAATCTAAAATTCAGTTTTTCGTAAAGTTGTTGGTGGCTAGGTACTTCTTCTACAGATATATACTGAAATGTGAAAAGAATTAACATAAACAAAATTATGACATTTTCGTATCATAAATGTGCACTTTTGTTAAAAAGTATGACGAGTTAGCCTGTTTAACAGTTAGGCAGTGCAGGAATTAGTGTTCAATTTCTAAATGTATTTATTATTTATGTCCCATTAATTGAGTGAAGATCATTTCTTTTATCATTCTTCTTGACTAGAAATAAAGATGCAAAACCAATCATATGCATCCAGAAGCCATTACTTGGTGCAAAAATCCATAATTTGCTTCCAATTTTCTTTATTGTGTCCCATTTTTCTTAAGTGTTCATTATTCCATCATAAACTCCGTCATCCTAAACTACATAAATCATTTTATTTGTAGCTACATTAATCTTCCAATCAATAGCTAAACTTGCAAGAATTTATGTTATGGATTTTGAAAGTAAATTATTCCTCCAAACAATATTCTTGTAACTTTTTATAAGATTCTCACCATTTTATATATTCTTATTCGTTCATCTTCTTAAATCACTCATTTGCAGCAAAACCAAATACCTCAAACAATAAAAAGTAACAAACAAAAATAATAATAATAAAGGAAAAAAATTATAGGAATGAATGATTATGCTCCTGTGATGATAGCCACAGCCCTTTTTGCATTTCTATGCCCTGGATTGGTGCTTCAGCTCCCCGGAAAACATGGGCCGGTCGATTTTCTCGACATGAAGACAAGTTTTCCGGCAATGGTAATCCACACAGTTGTTTACGGTTTGCTTCTTGTTCTGTTCTTAGTTGTGCTTGATATACATATCATTGCCTGAGAGCAAACTGTGAGATTTTTTATTCATAAGTTTGATCTTCTTTCTTGCTGTTTTTGTATGTGTAATAAGAATGAACCCTTGGTTTTCCTTTGTCTTTGTTTAATTTGTTTGTTTTGATCTTGTCCTGAACTAATTGGGGAGAAGGTTTGTTGGCTGACTTTAAACTCAGGGTTTCCATTTTTTTTTTAAAAAAAAAAAATCTGCCTTATAGTCCTAGTTTTCTACTTTTTATTATCAAAAAGCATATGTGTTATGTGCTTTACTTCACATTTGTAGTACATATGTATCTTTATTATCCTGAAGAGTAACTATATATTGATCCATCATAACTCATAAGAACAAGTTTCTTCTAATTAATAACCTAATCATGATAACTACAAAAGGTAAAAACAGCTGAACCATGAAAACTGCATTCAGGAAAAGGAAAAATTGAACTTTGAATAGGAAACAGCATAAGTTTGCTTTACAGCTTACACGCCACACAAAAGAAATAGAGAAAATGTACCAACTAGCCCATGTACATATGGATGCCAATAGCTAACAACAAAATACAAATTAGAACAAAGTAAACAATTGCATGAACAAGAATAGAAACTCCACTCGTCTGAAAGTTGCCAAACTCGACAAAACGATTACGGCCCGGGACCTGAATCAGCAGGCCCGGTGTCAACAGAACGAACAGAACCACAGCCACGAAAACCGGGCCCCAATCAGACATCTCTGCCTAATTTTGCCAAATATTCCTGTTATTATGCAAAGTGTATATAGAGTGGGTGGTGCCTGATAAGAATGGTGATGGGATTAATATAGAGATGTCAGATGAGCAAATGGGAGAGAAAATAATTTGAGGGGAAAAAGTGAAAGATCACCTGGTGAAGCTATTTGAGATTCATATCGTTAGTTTCTTTTATTATTTTTTCTAAAGTTATTTGTATTGGAAACCATGTCAGGGTTGGCTGCTTGCTTGTGAAATCAAAATTCTGATTTTCACAACCTTTTTTTATGCAGATCGCACCAACAGCACGCTAAATGGACAAATGTATCATCGTAAAAATTTCAATTTTTTTTCTCAAACATCGAAATGCACAATAGTCAATACTATTATCATGAAATATCATATTTCTCCAAAACAACTTAAACAATTATTTATTATTTTTTTAAAATGGCTCGCCCTTATATTATACGGGCCAACACAAAGACCTCATTTTTAGCATTGAATCAATTTGCCCTAACCAAAAAGTTAATCAACTGTAGAAACATAAGACCGCAGCTTCATATAAATTGAACGAAATGCTGTACATTACAAATTCTTTCAATTTAACCATCCATACAGACTTGAGAGTTCATGCAATCAAAATGATTCCATCTCGACTGAGAGAATTTGTCTTCAATCTTCACAATAATATGCGAAAAGAATACACAAACAGCCAATCAGATGAATCTAAACACTTCTTTTAGAAACCTGACACAATAATTTGAAAAACAAGGTCAAAGGCCCGGGATTTTAATCAACAGCCCAATAGAGTTCCAGCTCGCTCATGCATAATTGAGGCGGAAAATGTCATTTAGCACATATAGGCTTCCTTGATGTGGCATCAAATGAAACATCTGTACAAAAAGTTGTTTATCGACATTAAAAACCTCAAAATAAGTTGGATATGAGATAATAAAGACCAATAATCAAACTTATAAGCAGCAGAAAATAAAAGGCAATTCATCATTGAAGAGAAAAACCACTATCTCAATGTCTATAATAAGTGCTCAAGTTCCAACTATACGTTGTCGTAGTTTTTACATAATCATCAAGAACATATAGAATAACAATAGCAACTGGAAATATGCATTACAACAACAACAACAACAACAACAACATACCCAGTATATTCCCAACAGGTTGGGGTCTGGGGGGTCAGTTGTACGCAGACCTTACCCTTGTAATTATACAAGGAGGCTGTTTCCGTAGCGACCCAAGGTGCATTGCGCCGTTTGATATATTTTTTTTTCTAAAAACTTCACTAATAGAAGAAGCACTAGAATTTAATTAAGCAATTTTGATCTAGTCCATTATTAGCACTATGCCAGGAGAATTGTCAACAATGACTCTTCCAGCTCCATTTGCAATGGACAAAACTAGAAATATGCATTATCCAATAAAAATTATTAT
>BKCP01007626.1:2010847-2038956 GCA_008636005.1 Striga asiatica | reverse complement strand
GTTCAGAATCAATGACGACCCCATCATTGTGCAATTTTATTCATCTATGACAAAAATTAAAAAGCTTCCTTTCCTGCAATAAGCACCATACCATATATCAGGTCAATTGTGCAAGACAAAACATGATAGCACAAAACTTTATTTCCCAATGTAACATGCTGAAGCACCTTCAATACATAAGCACATTCCGAATTGTTTGTTGACACGAACAAAATCAAGGAGAACCTCTGAAATTATTTTCAATATTGAACCTTGGACATATAAGAATTCCGAATTTGAATATCGTTGAAAAGAAGATCTTTTGTCTAATGGTAGCATGCTACAGTTACACAATACAACAGTATTAGCTGTAGTAATATACACCCTTCTTAGGAATGTGTGCATAATGCAGTGCCTCTAGCAGTCTTGAATCATTTTTCGCGATAATCTATTATAATTTGATGATTACTATCATAATCCTAATGTTGATACTTGATATCATTTAGAAATCATGGTCTACATATGATAATGTCACCCAGAGAAATTTAGTATCAGAAACACAAGGAAGTCAAAGATGATATGTCCATATGATTCCAGTTTTTCATTTACAAAAGCTAAGCTGCCCATTATGGCATCCATGAGCACAACGGGAAGCCCTTGATGTCCGTGATTCCCAATTTAGGCAAGTTATGACATACAATCATAGCTTCTAGGACACCTATTGAGGGAATGTTTACCGATTTCTTACAAAGCTTCCTTGTTCAAAATCATTTTTTATCTCTGACAAAAGAAAAACATTAGAATATCAGAATTGCAGGATTTTCTCACTAGGTTTTGCACGTAACCTTGACAAGGACAGATCAATCTGCATTCACTTTTCCAATTACTCTGGTGTCTGGATCTTTTTTAACATAATATCCAATCACCAGCCCAAAGAAAATATCACCAAACACTTCCAAGAAAATATCAGTAGACAAGTCCATTCAGCTAGGACTTACTCCAAATTAACTCTACTTGATTTTACAGCATACAGGAAGAAGAATCGACTGCATTTGCCATATGAAAAATCTAAATCAAGATGCAAACATCCAGCCAATTAAGTAACTGAATCCAGGTAGTGCTGCCATGTTCAAAAACTCCTAAGGTAAACAAAATTTTTCCAATGATATAAGATGGGATAGTTCAAAAATAACCCTAAAATTTCCAGTTAAACCATAATTTAGGAGCACTTGTGACATTGACACACCAGATCACAACAACAATCAAGTGACACAGGAAGTGCATCTATGAAATAGCGTTTAAATCCACTGGCAACTGAACAATAATCATCTTATCACAAACTCAAATCAATTAATTAACAACTAACTAAATTCAATCTGAAGGAATCTCAATGCATCACAACCTGAATTTCGGTAAATCGCAGATTGATTAGCCATAACACGATCATTCATCAGTCTAACATCATTCATGATCCATCCCAAAGCAAACAAATAAATAAATAAATAAAAGTGAACCGCTCTGGACTTCCCGAAGAAAAAAAAAGGTACCTGGCTGAACTTTAGGGCATGTTGCTCGCCAGCGAGCTGGAGGTTACCGGACACGAAAACAAGCACGCCGCCGGCGGGTCCCGACGGCTGGCAGTCGATGGTGGTGATCTGGTGGTGGCACTGCTGAAAGGGCAAGCCGGTGAGCTTGGCGACGATGTTCTGGGCTCCCATGATCTTCTCGCCCTCGAAGGTCAGCATCGAACCCTCCTGGTACAGATTTGCAAGCCCGGCCCGATTGGAATCGAACGTCGTGTAGTAGTGGGCGACGAACGCCTTCGACACAGCGTCTGTATCCATATCGACGACTACGAGCTCGGATTTGGTTCTCGCGTCGGGCTTTTTTTTGTGTTTATGAGATTTTTACACAGGTCAAATATTAATTTCTATAATAATTGTGCTGAAAAAATACGCCAATTAATGGGGTCTCAATTCTCATCCACGTGGGACCCTATCCACATGAAATGTTCTAGAAGTTCAATTGAGGGCATTTTTTTTTCTAAATCTCTGGTTTCTTTAAATCTGGGCCGGGCCTAATCAAAATACAAATATCTGACATGCGAACTTATGTTGGGCCCAAAGATATCTGAAGCTTTGCCAAAATGTCACAATTTGTTCTGGTTTTATCCAAATAATGTCGGGCTATGTTGAGATATGGTTGGTCCTATTTTGGGCTGGGTTTGTGTGTGCTCAATGTGCCTAATACTAGAAAATTTTGTTAAGAAAATTGTTCTTTTCACTCTTAAATCCTTATCTATGTGCTTTTATTAATAGTAAATATACAAACTTGTACGGTTTATAAATTATTGATTTGTAGTTTATTTTTGTCATTGGCTTCTAAATGCAATTGTCTCTTGATTTATGACTTTGTTTATGAATGACTTATGTATGTTTCATTTGAATGTTATATTTTAAAAAAATATACTAAATATATAAAATGGTCAGTTGCGATCAGTGAATGGTGGACCAGAATTTGACACTAAATATGAAATAGACATTTAGTCAGTGGGAAGATTCGACCCTAACTGCCAACACCAATGTTTAAGTCATTAGATCACACATTTGCACATGTATCTATATAGGTGTGTGTTGATCCCACAGTTAAAATTTCATGTGATCACTGTTCATTACCAAATGTTCACACAACAAATTCAACCACAAGTCAATGTCATCTTACTATAATAGTTTAGGGTAGGAAAAATAAAAATAACACAAGAGTTCAACCAATTAAATGCCACGAAAAATACAAATCAAAATTTTAGACATAACAGCTGTCTTAATTGCGTATAGGAAAAACGCTGTTTAGCTATTATCTCTTTACTTGCCATCAAGGTTTTAAATTGCTGGCGTCGGCCCACCACATATAAACTGTTTTAGGGATTATTATGTGATCGAAAACTATGTTATCCACGATAATCATCACGATTTTTTTTAATTTTCTTGCAATCTTATTTTAAGCTTATAATAAAATCAAAATACAATATTTCTGGTCAGTTCATTCATAATTGTGCGATCATCATATTTAATTATTTAAAAGACAATTGAATCTCAGTGGCCACCCATCATTTATCAGTTTAGTCGTATATGGATTATATAAGTATTGGTTTGTTTTGTTTGTATTTCACAAATTTTTGTGAAGGCCAACCCAACCATTGCTCCTTGACTATGAAATATCATACTTTTGTTAGTATTACTTTTCAGAGTAGGTCATTTCAATATAAAAGTAAACATAATATGTTAAAAAAAATATTACAGCATAACAGTTGATTCTGTCTAATGATTTATTTTGTTAGTACTCCAAAAATGAGATCGTTTACCAATTCAGTACTTTATATTGACTATTGTTTAGTATAACGTTAAAAAGTTGAAGCATAAGCACTCACAATCGATAGGTTGAATTAAATTTCAACTATAGTCACAAATCTCCTCGTCCAAAAAAAAAAAAAAAATCTTTGAAGTAGTAAAGACTTACATTTAACAATAAAAGTTAGAAATAAGCATCACCTTATAAGGTTTATGTAATTTGGGTTGTTGATTTAGTCAATCTAAATTGTTGATAATATACATGTATTGTTCAAGCCAAGTAAAGACAAATGATATGTATTTATGCAGCAATTTAGGTCCATGCGTTGTGTTATTTGATAAGAACCAAAGATAAGCGATGGGTAAGCAGCCAAAAAGGCATACATAAGTGATAAGTCAAAAATGGGCAAGTATTTGAATAAGTTAATATAGCTTTTGATAGTTATATAATTATATTTATATAAATGGCCTTTTGAGGTAGGGAGGGCCATATTTATCATTTACTGTTTTTTTAATTATTTCTTTGCAATTTATAATGCTATTTTGATTTTTAAATTTCATACAATCATATCACACTAACATGAATTTGAGTATATGAATGGTGTGATCTAATGATAATCTCACGGGCAATATCTACGCATATAACATCGAACTTGTTAAGAAGTTGAACTCCATTTTATTGATCAACATAATGCAAATGGTCCACAAATTTTATTATTTATTCATTCCTTTTTATCCATCAAATACATTTTCTGTATCAAATTCATCTTTTGTGCCTAGATGAAAATTCAAACTATAAGAAGTTAAGAACCAGTGGGAATTGAATAGGAATTACTTAGACAACATTTTTACCTCGATGGTGACCATTGTGATTAAATTGTGGTAAAATGCAAAATGAAATTAAACTTTCATCCTTTAATAATTGGCTATTTTTAATAATTGTTGTTGCTGAAAGGAAAGTGATTGGATTGGGACATGTAAAAGTGGACAGCCAATGTTTTGTCCAGCTGCATCAAATTTCCACCTTGCTCAAATTCTACACGTCTTTTTATTTTGGGTAATGAAGCCAAGCCCACTTAGATGACAATTTAAGTGTAAATATATTATTTTTTAGTTTTTTTTGATAAAACATTTACCACCACAAGAATTATCAATTCATGTACAATCAACTGTTCATAATAGTTTGCAACTATGTTATCCAAACAAATTTGATTTCTCACTATAAAATATGATAAAAGTAAAATCAAACCCTGACAAAAAGAACTGTCAAATGTTTTTACTAGTAATTATGTTATTTTGAGTTTGTTTTTCTAACACAAGTAATTTATGAGTATGTTGTTTGTTACACATAGTATATTTGTGTGTATTGCACTGCACAAAAGGAGGGCTTATGTTAGCTCTTTTAATACTGGACATCATATAATTTTCTCAATCTAAGTAGATAATTTCATATTTAAATGTCATATTTTAAAATAAAATTTAATAATTAGACAACTAACAAAAGCGCTTGTGCCATGACAAAATACAAATTACATTATTTTTAAAATCATAAATTTTTGTGTGGGGCAATTTAATTACTTGACATAAATTTTAAACAAAATTACATATTTGTGCTATGAAATATCATACTTTTATTTATATCTTAAATTATAACGTTAATATGCATTGTTGAAAAAAATTGTTATGTGCATAACGTTTCAGCATGAATATAGACTTTCCATTATTTTTTTGTTGATTTATGGAAATTATAGATTTTTTTTCTTCTTGTTAATTCATGCCCCCTTTGTTTCTTTCTCTGTGTCTCCTCTCTTTCCAGAACAGAAATTAGCTGTTTAATGTCACGTGATATAAACCATATCCCTCATCAGGGGACACTCATCATCGATCTTCTTCATTACAATTTCAACTCCAAAAGAACAACACAAAAGGAGCTTTCACCCGGGGGAAATTACAGTACACCAACACGGACCACACCCAAAAAAAAACCAAAAAATATATATAAAAAAAAAGAACCCAATATTTAAACATCAAGAACAAATTGTTTTCATTACCCACCAAATAAAATAGTTGAAGAACTTGAAAAACAACATGGGTTGTTTAACCGAGAACCTCTCTTCATTTTTCAGCAATAGATGGCTGGTTTTCGTGGCTGCAATGTGGATACAGTCTTGTGCTGGGATTGGGTACTTATTCGGTAGTATTTCCCCCACGATCAAGAGCTCCTTGAACTACAATCAGAGGCAGGTGGCCCGATTGGGCGTGGCTAAAGATTTAGGTGACAGCGTGGGGTTTTTAGCCGGTGGGTTATCTGAGATTTTGCCCTTGTGGGGTGCTATTCTCGTTGGTGCTTTACAGAATTTTGTTGGGTATGGTTGGGTTTGGCTTGTCGTCACTGGTAGAGTTCCTGTTTTACCGCTGTGGGCTGTGAGTATTGTTCCAATTTATTTATTTATTTTTTTTAAAGTGATTTTAGTTGGGTGCTGATTTTGAAGCTCTTGGGTTGTTTGAGTTGAGACCATCTTGTTAGTTGCTATTTCTTGTTAAGTGTTTAATTTTCTTTTTAGAGCCTTTATTTAATGTCTTACATTCTTAATAAATCAGCTGGGGTTCTTAATTGTTGATCTCTTTTGCTATTTTTTCTCTCTTTGAAATAATTCATTTTGCTGTTTTGGATCATGTGTGTGTGGGTGTGTTCTTTCTGGTTGGATTCATCTTTAGTGTTTGATCTTATACTATCCGGGATCCGATTCCTTTTTAGCTCTTTAAAAGGTGATTCACTAATTTTTCAGTTTTTGAGTTATTATGTTTTTCTAGTCAATAGTCATGAGCTGGTTTGAAGTTGAAGTTGGTATTCTTGCAGTTTGTGGATTTTGTCACTCTTGCATTTTCCTCATTTTCATTGCTGGAAACATTTTTTCCTGTAAAAATCCCTTCATATCTTCAGACGTTCTCCAAAAACTAATGCCATTTTTTCAAGTTTCTGAATGGGAACATATTCGATCAGCACAGATATGTAAAAATCCCTTCATATCTTCAGATGTTTGGATAATTTCATTCCCATTACTAATCTTTTTGCCAGCACAATTAAATTCAAAAAAATTTCAAACATTATTAACCAATTTCACCCTTTTTTTTTTTCATCCCCAGATGTGCATTCTTATCTTCGTGGGAACAAACGGCGAGACATACTTCAACACGGCTGCATTAGTTTCATGCGTGCAGAACTTCCCTCGAAGCCGTGGGCCCGTTGTGGGCATCCTAAAGGGCTTTGCCGGATTAAGTGGCGCTATCTTAACCCAAATCTATGCACTAATCAACTCCCCTGACCAAGCTTCACTCCTATTCATGGTGGCCGTGGGGCCCACAATGGTCGCCATTTCCCTCATGTTCATCGTTCGGCCAGTTGGCGGCCACAGGCAGATAAGATCCTCAGATGGCTTCAGCTTCTCGATTATCTACAGCATTTGCCTTCTTTTAGCTGCTTATTTGATGGGTGTCATGCTCGTGGAGGATCTAATCGACTTGAGCCAAAATGTCATTACTATATTCACACTAGTTCTGTTCGTACTCGTGCTGATTCCCATTTTTGTCCCCGTCACGTTGACTTTTTTCTCGCGCGAGCCGACTTCGACATTAGACGAGTCACTTTTGCCCGACTCGCTGAAGCAAGAAGAAAATCAGGATATAATATTTAGCGAGACTGAGGAGGAGAAGCCCAAGGAGATGGATTTGCTCCCGGCTTTAGAGAGGCAGAAGAGAATTGCGCAGCTTCAGACGAGGTTAGCTCAGGCTGCAGCTGAAGGTGCGGTTAGAATCAAGAAACGTAGGCCCCACAGAGGGGAGGATTTTACGATGATGGAAGCATTGATAAAGGCCGATTTGTGGCTCATTTTCTTTTCGCTTCTGTTGGGTTCAGGCTCGGGATTGACCGTGATCGATAATTTGGGGCAGATGAGTCAGTCGTTGGGGTATGATAACACGCATGTGTTTGTTTCCATGATCAGCATTTGGAACTTTCTTGGCCGAGTTGGTGGAGGCTACGTCTCGGAGAAAATCGTCCGGTATAAATTTTTTGAAAATTTGTGAAACATTTTTCGGAGTAATTTTTTGTCAGGTTTTGGCTGGAAAAGAAGGATAATTTCCAGGACTAGTTATGCTATTTGATTTCAAAAATGGTCTATTAGAATTCTATTTCTATTATATTTTTCTGATTTCTGTTATATCACAATATATAAGAACAGTAAAGAAGTAGCATTCTTATTGAGACTAGAACAATATATAAGAACAGTAAACTAGAACAATATATAAGAACAGTAAAGAAGTAGCATTCTTATTGAGACTAGAACTCGTAGGGAAGAAAATCGATTTATCGATAGAATAAAAAATGCAGTATTTACAGACAATGTAGACCTGAGGTTTGTGGCGATTACAGAAAAAAACCCATGAAAGTTTCTGAATTACTAGAAAAGTTGAAATCATCCCTTAAATACATTTGAGTGGTAGCTGCAATATCTTTATGATCTTTGAGTTGTATTTGGTAAAGATGAAGTTCCCATGGACTATTCTATAACTACTTGTTACTTCAGAGGTAGTTTTTGTGGTTGTCCAAAAAATAAAACGAGAGGAAAGTTTTCCCTTCTTTCAAATGACTAAATGTGCTTTTTAGTCTGTTAAATCATTTTCCCTTTAAAGAATATATAACTTTTTGCGCCGATATCCTATTTAACTCCATTTGTTTTTCTCCCAAAAAAAAAAACCACATTCTTTACATACAGGGACTATGCATATCCAAGGCCTGTGGCCATGGCCACTGCCCAAGGCATAATGGCTATCGGGCATTTCTTCTTCGCCATGGGCTGGCCGGGGGCCATGTACGTGGGCACTCTTCTCGTCGGGCTCGGTTATGGGGCCCATTGGGCTATAGTTCCCGCTACTGCCTCCGAGCTGTTTGGCTTGAAAAAATTCGGGGCTTTGTACAATTTTCTGACTCTAGCTAACCCAGCTGGATCTTTAGTTTTCTCAGGCCTTATAGCCAGCAGCATATACGACCGAGAGGCTGAAAAGCAAGCTCGTGGGCATAATCAGTTACAACGCAGTTTGTTATCTTCGTTTTCGAGTTTCGTTCGTCTCGACGAGCCTTTAAAGTGCGATGGCGCGATTTGCTTCTTTTTAACGTCCTTGATTATGTCGGGCTTTTGTATAGTTGCGGTTGTTTTGAGCATGATTCTCGTGTACCGGACAAAGCCTGTCTATGCTCACCTCTATGGTGGGTCCCGCAGGTAAGTCGAGTCGGGACAATGTTGAATGAGGAAAGTGGGCTGTGTGTGTGTGTGTGTGTTTCTGGAATTTGGTTCGAGTTCGAGGTTGATATTTTTGGCTGTTTTGTATCGATATGACATTGTGGGAAAGCAGTAAGAGTTGATGATGAAGGCCGTGTTCGCGCTCTAGACAATGTGATTTTTCAAGTTTTGACTGGAAATATATGCATTTCCAGCTAGAATGAAAGAATAACTCTCTTTTTGAAGAAGGAGAAGTGGTTTGGAAATACTCCATTGATCTACAGATGGAGGACTGCAGCATTTTGTCCTGGATAATTTTTATACAGTATGTACAGGGTTGAGTGAGTGTATGTTGTTTGTCTGTGTTTTTTATTGAATTCTTTGAATATGTTTTGTAATAATCATTGTGGTGGTTTAATAGCTACTTACTATTTTTCTTCTTTGGATACTATTTTTTTGGTGGAACTTTGAAGTTTGAACGTAGGAAGAGGCCTTTTTCCTACTATCCTACAGTTTTCTGCTGAGATTACTGACCATGTTTGCAATATATCAGAATATTGACTACCCATTTGATAAATTTCATTTCATGAGAATTTTAATTTCAATAGACAAATTGCCATTCAATAATGTTGTCAAGCATCATAAGTTCATAACTCAGTGAGAATCCTAATAACAGGTAAACAAAGCCATTTTTGGTTAACTGCTTGGGCAATAGGCATTCTAGATTTGAGGAGGACCAACATTGAGTGAAACTTCAACTGAGAAAAGATCAACATACACCAAAAAGAAAAAAGAAAAAACAAAATATGAACTGGTCAAGTCAAGGCAGTAATAAATCACGATTACAACAGTCGAAAGCAATAAAACGCCCCTTTTATATAGCGTGGCTAGCAAGCAAGGCTATCCTCATAGGCTTCAGATGCTGAAGCAAGCACCAATTGTGGTTCATATTCGATGCCTTCTCTTCTTGCCCTTCTTCTTTCACGTTGCAGCCTGAAGGACTCCCTTTTGCGTGCTCTATAGCTGTTGGGATTTTCAGGTTGCACTTCTCGTGGATAAACACTTACCTGTGTGTGTTTTAGTATGTTTTGAGTTATCAAGATTTCGAGGTTTTCATTATTCGTGGACTGGAATGTGAAAAGAGTCGGGTTTACCTTTTTCTTATCAGGTCCAAACTTTTCGAACTTGACGAGCCCGTCTATCAAGGAGAAAATAGTGTAATCCCTGCCGAGCCCTACATTTTTCCCTGGATGAAACTGCATATTTTATGGGGGGAAAAACAGAATCAACAGAAATGAGACTAGTTTTGAGTCAAAAAACGAAAAAAGCACAAATTTAACTTGCAATACACACGTCCTTGGACTTAATATGGTGGGAGATGTTTTAGATAGCTTCTACAAAGTTTCATTATAATGATAAAGTTTGATGCATCATGTATGTGAAATTGTGAATAAAGTTGATACTTTCAACTAGCAATTGTAAGGACAAAGGTAATTCACAAGAGAAATTGATATGAGATAGCAGGTGAAGGTTCAAAGCAAAATGTAAGAAGAATCCTGATCACAGTCATTGCAATGACATGGCTCCCCTCACTCTCATTGTAATGACACGACCTTCTAGCATCTCCATTCGACTTCGGGGAAAATTTACAATTGCAAAGGGAATGAAAAAAATAATAGCAAGAAAACAGAAAAGAGAAAGAGGAGGGGATAAACAAAAAAAAATATAATAAATAAATAAATAAAACATAAGAAGCCCCCTATTCCAGCTTAACCAGTACAATCATACAAATAATCAAAATAAATATATGAAACGAAAATTAGCGTTTGTGTTTGTCTTTGTCTTATAGATTATAAACTGACAACTACAATGCCAGTTTTCTTACAAATACGAACTACCGTGTATTTCAATCTACCAATTCATCAGGTTTTTTACAATTGAATCAACACTTACTCGTGAGGTTACCTTAATCTTACATCTTTTTGATGAGTGCAATAACCAAGCATCGAGTTGCAAACACAGTAACAAGGGAATATTCAGCCGGATGTTTAAGTACCAAATGAAGCACAAAGAGATACTCTACAAAAGAATGATGACCATTCACTAATGAAGGAACTATTTGAATACTATATTCAACCACAGAATGAGTGTGTCAAGCGATTTTCTAACCACAATGAACCACGTCAAAACCTTTATGCACACACACACAGCTAGCAAAATCCTCTTTGCTCCACGAATATCAAAGGCCCAAACACGGGGAAAATAAATAAAATAACAAAATGACACAGAAATTTGTGTTTGGACCTTGGTGCCACGTTGGCGGACGATAATGGAGCCGGCCTTCGCGGCTTGGTCGCCGAAGATCTTGACCCCAAGCCGCTGCCCCTGAGAGTCACGGCCGTTCTTAGTGCTACCAGCTCCTTTCTTGTGCGCCGCCAAAATCGTCAGCCGCGGCTTGATCGGGAACGAAACGGTGACGTTTTGGCTGATGTGAATCGAACCGAAGTCGCTTCCGAGGAAGGACGACGAGGAGCTGGAACCAACGGAAAGGCCTTTGAACGCGCTCACTAGATTGAAACTCAAACTCATGGCGGCCATAGTTACCAGCCGAAAAACTCCCGTTAAAAATGAACTGATTGTTTTGTTGGGGGAGAGCAGAGAATGGTGTAGAATAGAAGCCTTATCGGCAGTTTTATCTGTGGAGCCTGTGAGCTCGTCGTAGTTGATTGCTACCCTAGCACGGGTAAATTTTGAAAGAAAAAAAAAATAATATAATAATAATAAAAAAAAAAAAAAAATTGACTGTGGAGTGTGGGATTCGAACCCACGCCCTTTCGGACCAGAACCTTAATCTGGCGCCTTAGACCAACTCGGCCAACTCCACTTGTTGGTAATGATTCCATTAGAATTATTAAAGTATGAAAAACATGAAAAATGCTATGGAGCAAACCACCAATATTATGGTGTCATGTAGGCCATGTGAAAAAATAATTAACTCCACATGAACACCATAACATTGGTGGTTGACTCCATAAAGGAGCCAACCATTGGCTTATAGCATTTCTTTGAGAAACATCACATAATTGTTCATTAATGTCTAAAATAATTAAATATAATGTTTTAATTATTTCAAAAAATATCGTAGATTGCAGAAAATAAGTAATTTTTTCTTGACTGGGCAAGTTAAAATTTTACACAAAATAACTATTATTTGGTTTAGTTAGTTGTTGACCAATTTGAGCAACCAATTTAATTCAAACCGATTCTTAGAACCATGACAAAAGTTCCTACACAAATTCTTTTCTTAGAAGTTAGAAACATGAAAGGTACACAGATTCCCGTGTGAGTCCACCTAAACGAATCAACGAAAAAATGCATAATTATAATGTGAAATATCATTCTTTTGTTTATATTATTTGTCAGAATGTGACATTGCAATTACTGTTATGGCATGATTGGTAGGAAGGAATGACATGAGAATGGAATTATCATTCCCTTACTCATTCTTTATTCCATGATTGGTATATTTTTTTAGAAGGAATGACAATTCCAATGGGAATGACAAAACTCATCTCCATGGAATTAGTCATTCCATAGTAAATGGAAAGTTTTCTCATTCTCATGTGTGTAGGAATCAATTTTTCAAAAAATATAATTAACAAATAATAATAAAAAATAAATATATAATATATATTATAAATCATGATTAAAATATATTAAATAAAATTATTATTTTTTTAAAATAAAATAAAAAAATTGAAAACTTACTTTTTATTTATTTTTCAATTAGATATATTAAATACTTATATAAAAATAAAACTAAAAATAGCATTTATATATAATTAAAAAATATATTATTTTATTTTTATATATTATTAAAAATATATTATTTTTTATATATTAAAAATATATTTTTTTATTATATTATTAAAAAATATAATTTTTTATTAAAAATATATTATTTTTTATATATCAAAAATATATTATTTTAAAAATATATTATTAAAAATATATTATTGAAAAATATTAAAAATATATATTATTAAAAATATATTACTTTTTATTTTTAAATATTATTAAAAATATATTATTTTAAAAAATTAAAATTAAAAAAAAAATTGAAAACTTACTTTTATTTACCGTTTAATTAAAAAATAAAATATATATTATTAAAAATATATTACTTTTTATTTTTAAATATTATTAAAAATATATTATTTTATTTTTATATATTATTAAAAAGCATTTATATATATTTATTAAAAGTATAGTATTTTTTTTAAAAAACATTTATTTATTTTTATAATAAAAAATGATAATTTCATTCCCTTCCTATTCCTTCTGCCTACCAAACACATCAATGACAAAACATGTTTCATTCCATTCTCATAATCATTTCATTCTTCAATTCATTCTATTCCTACGAAATTTCACTCCATCATACCAATAATGTCATTAGAGTATAACATTTCAATTTGAATGTATACATATATCTTGAAAATGTATGAGCCACCTACTTTTTGGTCGGCTTAACAGTGTACTTATTGTCACTGAATGTCATACATTCTCAAATCTCAACACTTCTACAAATAACATACAGTGGCCAGTGACCAGTCATGTGATTCTAGCTTTGGTAGCAGATGGCCTCATTTCATTTAGAACACTTTGACGGTCACCTCCACAAATGTACACAATAAAATTACAGATAATCAAATTCTCATTCATAATGTTCGGAAGAAACAAACGCTAAATTGACTGGAAGCCGGGCGAGACCCTTCTTCTCACAATATCCTGGATTTGTTGGACAGACAAAAGTGATGCCTCGGGTTGAAAGTTCGTGTTCTCCATCTGTTGGTGGATCTGCATAAATACAAGGTAGCTCATTACATGTACGGATTTGTAGATATTAAAAAAAAAAAAAAATGAGCTTTCCTAAGACAAAAGACAATAGTATATATGTCCGTTTTAGTTCTCGAAGAGTAATAAGTACCAGGGCAATGTCAGAACATATACTTCGATATTGCACCCTAACTTAAGGCAGATGGTGGATATGATTTCACCAGTACAGAAAAGGCACAAGTAAAATTCTAAATACAAAACCTTCTCGATGATTGCAGACTGATCATCCATGTTGAAGTGGCGCATGTGCTTCAGCATCTCCAATTGCTGCAAATATGTTATTATCAGTTGTTTTTTAATAAAGTAGATTGATTGAATAACTCACAAAGAATTACCTGTTCCTCTAAATACTGCTGCATTTCCATTTTTTCTGCAAATTTTTCTGGCCCAAGCTCTGCTTCTTCACATGCTATCTCCTCTCTTTCAAGCCAACAAAAATAATACAAAGATTATAAGTTATCTTTCTCAAATTGGGTTGATCTATTGCCATATTCCGAAGTATAGGACATCACTGCAACACAACTGAAAGGTATTGGAATAAGGAACATAGTGTCCCAATTCAACTATGTCATGTTAATCAATTATCTACTTGTTTTTAATCACTAATCTCATCTATCAACGGGTATGAACAGACACGAAAATCATTTCAGTAATTACCTAAACAATCAGTTCAATAATCACTCATAATTCACAATAGGAAGTATTGGAATAATTATAGATCCACAAACCAATAAATGAATTGCAGTACTTAAGTTTACCAACAATCATACTGAACAGAAGCCCTTGAAAGGACATTTTACAGCACATAACCGTAAATGACCAGCAAAAATATGAACACTTACTGTGCTACAAAAGCGTAAAATCGAATCATCAAATCTTGGTCGTTCTCATAAGACATGTTTACTTTTCCCAAGCACGCCAAACCGAATTGTGGATCTGCAATAGAGATGTGAAGTTTTCACAATTACCCACAGTAGCAAATACTACTCGGTGATGATATGAGATACCCTTTTTTTCCATTGGGATCATTAAATTTATTCATAACTTTTGTGACTGAATTTGAATTGAGTTTCACAATCCATCAGCAACCAAAACTTGTATGTTAACTTTTAAAGGAACATCGCAGCTACCAGTCAAATAAATCGGTTCCTGACAAATCTTTTTATCATGCAAAATACATTCTCAGCCGCGTATCAACAAATTGAAGATTAAAAAGGAAAGAGAGCAATCAATTTAGGCATTAAAAAAATTTATAAACCAGTAAAATGGCTTTCCTCAAAATTCATTGCCTAATTTTGGTCAATTTGTACAGAAAAATTCCGAAAGAAACTACTCACCAACTCCCATCTCTGAAAATATCTCTTCTTGGATTGCAGTTGTTACTGCTACAGCTTCCTGCATTCATATATGTCCATAACTAACAGTACAAAAATAGTCCAATCGAGATGAAATATTGCTTAGAGAAACAACACATAAAAATTTATAGATTATAGAACAAGAGGCGACTATATCGTACTTAGAAAGTTAGATACGACAGCAGCCAAGAACTCATCAATCATAAACTCAGTTACATCATACTAACTAGATGAAAAACACTTAAGAGGTATTCTCTATCACTATGTATCTATCTGTACTTACATTAGAAACTCAGTTTCACAAAATCTGCCTACCGACAGGATAACGAGCATTATAGTTTTGGATTGGAACTTCACAAAGCAGAATCATAGCAATAATCGAGCTGCAATAGATCAATTCAACTACCCGAGCTCGTGATTAGCAGCGGGTAACTAAAATTGCAAATAATTTTACCTGCCTGTCGTTGACGGCATCAGAAATACGTTGCTTCACCTCTGAAAACATTCGACAAGACAAAAAAAATTGCAAAACAAAAATGAAACCTAAAATTAAAAAGCGAAACAAAAAATGAATTTAAGGTTTCATGGTTGAAGTAAATTGTTACGCGGAAAGATAAAAAAATACCAGGTTGCGAGGTCAGGGAGGCGAATCGATCAAAGAGATGAAGCAGTTGATCTCTTGTGAGCATGCCGGAATTCTGATACGCCATGGCAGAGCCTTAATTTTTAGCTCCACTCAATGAAAATTGCTCAGGCCACTTCTTGTCAAATGACAGACAATTTCAAATAAAAACAAAAATGGGGAAATTCTGTGATCAAGACTTTGACTTTTTGTTATAAGACTTGAATTTTAAACTTTTTTATTTGAAGATTTTAATTTTTAATTGTTCCCAATATAAAGTCTATTTTTACATATAATATAATTATGTAAATCATAATAATCTTTTTTTAAAAAAAATTTATATTTTTTAAATAATTAGAAATATTATTTGTAAAATTACTTTAATAAGAAAATTAATTCAAATAAAAAATGTTTTTAGTAAAATTACTTTAATAAGAAATTAATTCATTTAAGCTAAATTTATTTTGCATAAATGTAACTAATTTGAATTAATTTTCTTACGAGCTAGTTTTAAAAATATAATTAATACTTTTATTATAGGCATTAATTATATATATTCTTAATTTTTTCAAAAATATAAATTTTATTCACAAATAATATTTTGTATAAGTTCTATTTAAAATAAATAAATTTATTTCTTTAAATAGTTTATATTTTAATGTTATCACATATTTTGACTAAAATTAAGTTAAAATTTATTTTCTAACTTTTAAAATAAATTTCATTAAGCTTTTGCATAGATGTAAATTATGAAATAAATATCTTATTAGGTTAATTTTACTAAAATATGAAAAAAAAAATCTAAAGATATTTAATATTTTTTATTATAACTACTTACATAATAAATTAGAAACAAAAAAGAGTATTGTGGTTTACATAATTATATCAAAATACAAAGTAATTTGGAGTCTTAAATTGAACAGTAAATGTAAAAGTAAGTCTTATATTGATAATAACTTAAAATTGAAACCCTCAAATGAACAGATTTAAAATTCAGGCCTTATTGTGACACAATAACAAAAAGTCAAGCCTTACAATGAAATTTTCCCAAAATGAAAATTGGGAAATATGTGACTGGAATTAAATTGGAACAATTTTCTTTCTTTTCCTTTTTTTTTTCTCTTATGTGGAAAAAAAGTACTTGTTAAAAAGTTATATATGGAGGTTTTTAGTATTTTCTTAAAGTAAAGTGTGTTGTCAATTTGAGATTTACAATTACATATGTTTGTCCCATTCTTGTTGCGTTTTTCGTGTTTATTTTATCTTTCCTTTCCCCCCGTTTTATGTCGTTTTTTTAGTTTTTAGTCCGTCTCGTGTTTTATTATGTGTTTTTCTTTATTTTTAGTCCTTAGGTGTTTTCGTTTGTTTTTCCGGTTTTCTTTTGTGTTTTGTCGTTTTTGGTGTGTAGGTCGGGAGCTTTAAGCGAATTTTCTCTTTAAGAAAAATTGGTTTCGAGAGCATAATTAAATAGATGGGTTCGTTAGCTACGCGTAAGAAAAAAACGGAACTCAATTCCGAATTCAGACGAGCTCAAACGAGGCCAAAACGTAAGATGGTGCAGTGCAGCCCGGGTCGCGACCCGTGACTGCGCCCGCGACCCGCGACGTACCCCACGCCCAGCGCCCAGCGCGCGCGACTCGCAACCGAGCGTGTCGCGCCTCGCGAAAAAAAACAGAGACGCCCCGGCTCTGTGACCCTGCTGACTCGTGACTCGCGAGTTAACTTGCGAGTCGCGACTGGGTCGACCCTGTTTTTATTTTTGCTCGTTTTTACTCGTCTTAGTTTCGTTTTTTGAGCACTATATATCAAAACGATCCTTAGACTTGTGGGAACAATCTAAATAGTTGAGTGTTGAATATTGTCGAAGAGTGACACTTCGATTTGCAATTGATTTCCAATTGAATATGATTCGTTCTTGTGTGATGTGTTTAAATCCAACGAACTAGTAGATTAACAATCGTCTAGGATAATTAATCAAACTCTTATAACTAGAAAGAGTAGGAGTTGATCGATCTAGGCTCGCATAAAATAGACTTGTTCGGAAACGTATTGTCTATGTGTTGAGTGATTTGTGTGATTTACCGTCTATGTTATCCTCTTGTTATGAAGAGTTATTGAGGACTATCTCTAGACGTTAGGTTGATCGAATCATTTAACCGAATGATCTTAGCTTGATATTTGCATAGGTTAAAAAATCATCATCCCCGACTCCTTAGCTTCTTATCCTTTGATCTTCATCTTTGCTTTTAAGTTCGATTTTGCATTGTTTGAATTCGCTTTCGTAGTTGTAATTAAAAACCACTATCTTGATTAGAGTGTTTAGGATTTATTTTTCTTTTATGTGTTATCAAGACCATTCCTAGATTCTGAACCGTCTTCCTCGAGAGATCGACCCGGGGACGGTAAAAATATATTTTGCTACAACAACATAAATGATAAAATTGGATAAAAAGAGTTCCGTTTTATTCGTCATGTTAATATTTTCACATTTTTTTCTTTTCAATCTAATCGTAATGTTAAAAAAATCATTGCTATATGTTTATATTAAATTCAGGAATAATTGCTTTTTACATATTCATTTTATTAGTTATTACTTCTTATTTGTATAACACATCAACTTTAGTTATATATTATAATAGTTCTTTTATTTATCATGCACAACATTGTCAAAAGATTAACAACATACCCATAATTAAATTTAAATTTAAATAGTTGAGTATTTATTTGAATTCGAATTCATATACATATTGATTACTATACCAACTAGTACGTAACCCGTGCGATGCACGGGATGTAAAATTTGAAAGAATAATATAACCTCACATGCATTAGGATCGAAATTGAAATCATTAAAATACATAGGAACATTGTTGAATCATAAAAAGTTCGGTAACAATCAATATTACTAAAAACCTCCTTGTACACAACATTATGAGTTTGATTATTTGGTAATTCCTCATTATCACAAACTAATATTTTCAAAAGAGACAAATCCTAAAAATCAAACTAATATTTTTGGTGAACAAACTAATATTTTAGGATTGGTGAACAAACTAAAATTTTAGGATTTTTAGGATTTGTCTCTTTTTGGTGAACAAACTAATATTTTAGGATTGATTATATGAATAAGGCTACCTATTTTTAGTGTTCTTTTCATTCATTTTCATTCAAACAATCCGATGACTTATATAATGAAATCCGAATCTTAAGCCGAAATATTTAGAAAAAGAGTTTTTAAAAATTGAAAAGTCAAGGCAATCAGTTCAGATTAATCAAAGGTCAAAGAATATCCGCTCCTTGAAATAAAGACGTGTGTTATCATTAACCAAATATCCGATTATTGATATAGAGTGGTTACCAAAAAATAGAACGCGATAAGGACGCTTCATGGAAATATCAATGGGATAAGGTCATAACAGATCGCTATACATTTTAACGATAAAAGTTCAGATGAAATGATTTATGATAATTATGTCGTAATTAATGAATTAATTAGAAGTGTGAAAAGGACATAATTAATAAAAAGTGTGAAAAGGACATAATTAAGGAGAAGTGTGAAAATGACAAAAACTTACCAATTTTGGAAAATATTTAATCAAATCCGATATTGACCATAATTTGACCTACTATTTTGGATAAATGTTAATTTTTATTATATAAGTATAGATTCGAATTTTTCAAAAAAAAAAAAAAAAAAAAAATCAATTCTTTTATGACCCTAATCTCAATCTTGGATTGAATAAAAGGGGCTGAATCCAGTAACCTATACCTTGCCACTCAAAACAAACACAACAAGGACATTTAAAATGAACAAACATTACAAATATTAATATATTATTGAATGGTTCTCTATAGCTATGGACCGGGATCAAAATATTACACTGCCAACTAACACAGCCGTGAGAGGCACCGTCAAGTTGTCATCCAGCTCGGTGCTTAGAGGATGGGATTCAACTAATGTAGTAGCAATCGAGACAATTAAAAGCCCGAGCACCATTTTGGTGCTTTCTTCAATGTATCCAAGCCACGAAAAATAGAGCATGTATCTATTATAATGATTGGAATTAGCCCACGAAAAAAGGGGAAAAATATCGAGTTGTTTAGGGGATATAAACTTAACTAAAAAAATTCAATCAAAACTCAAATTTAATTCTAACTGTAACCCAATTTCACTATCTCAATATTATCAATATAATTAAATAATATTAATCAATCATCCATACACATCACATCAATTTTAATTCACTATCATCTATTCACATAATTTTAACTACCTATCACTTCCAATCATTTTTCTCCTACTTTTACATCAAATCAATTTTAATCAATTTATTTTAAATATTATATTAATAAAAACTCAAAATTCCACTCAAACATAACTCAATCACTTTTCAAAATTGACTATGGTTGACAGAAAAAGCTAATCAAAACCAAATCAAATCCATTGGTAAAGAATTATTACCCGATGGAAGCTAGGAAACCAGCACACGCCATTCCAATACTGCCAGCAAGTGATTTATTCGGATTGTAGGGAAGTTTTTTGTTACCAAAACGCCGGCCGATAACATCAGCCATGCCTGATGTATTTCAGAAAAATATTATTTATACCTTGTATAACAAAAATCGGGAAATTGCATGCTATCGTATGCTAAAAATGGAAGTAAAGAAATTTTGGAAAATTCGGGATTGCTTTAAGAAACAATACCATCACCGGCACATAGGTTGCAAACTGCAGCAATTGCTATTGGAGATGTTCTCCAGTAAATGGCACTGGCTAAAGTGATTGTGGAAGCATAGTACAAAGGCCCCTTAAGTAGCTCTCTGAACACCTTACAAGCAGTTCGCAACATTACACAAAAGTTTTTAACTTGACATAAGGAATGAGATGTTATGTGCATGTGGTTTCAAACTTTCAACCAACAATCACTTGTCTTAGAAGCTTCTAGAAGTGCTCCCGCCTATAATTACTGCACAAGTCTCGCTTAAACCATCACAACTTTACCGAGAAAGACTTGCTAGAAATTCAATACAGACACCATTACAATTTAAAATTCACTGTCATTTTACTAAACTAAACTGGGATGAGTAGAGAGAACTATTAAGATTGATATATTTCGAATTCGTGCATAAATTAGCCAAAAAATACCAGTTTTGGTTGTTCATCCACGAACACCACACAGACAAACAGCAGATTTTACCTATGATCTCCGGATCTGCTCATGGACTTGACAGTTGCATCATCTTTCCATATACCAAGTCCCAAAAGAAGCACTTTAATTATATTTATACCGGGAACGAGAGCAGCTAAAATGGCTCCCTGACGACCTGCACTGTAAAAGTTCGCCTGTAGCTCCCTTAGCAGCAGTAGTATGTTAACTATGTTAACAGAAGCAGTAAATTTAATCTAAAAAACAAAGTTATATTACCTGAACATAGGCCAGCAGAGCATGAAGGCCAATCCAAGAGTGATGTGGACAAGCTTCCTATTCAGTTTCTGAACACAAGAAAATCAAACATTGCACAGGGAACAAAAAGAAGTAGATTATAGTAAGGCCTTGATTAGAAGGTCCTACTTGTTCAACATATATACATACACATATATATATATATACTTTCAAACTATAAAATGTCATATTATAACAAATAACATAACAAAAAGTAGACATTTCATTACTGTGTATTTTAGGGAATCTCACACGAGAACTTGTGAATATCAGAAGATCAAAGAATATGAAAACCCAGTTCTTATTTTCATCACCAAATTCCAAAATTAGAACACATGTGAAGTAAATATTTTCATGAAAATAATTCTAGGAGAGAACCCAGACTAGTTATAGAAGGCACGTACAAAAAGGAAACAAAGAACACAAAGAAAATAAAAAATCAAAACGCCCAATCATTAAACACATCAATCGCCATTCCCAAGACAGATATCGATCACAATCAATAGACGAGTATAGTAAAATTTGGGAAAAAAATCGAGAGGCGGGAAAGTCAACCTGCTCAAAGACGCCTCTCTTAGCCGTCTCTTCCCAGATTTTCAGCAAAGTCAACGCAATCCCGCCGGACAAGCCAGTGGCGATGACATCGCTGACAAGCGTGCTCTCAGCGAACATGGCGGCTGCTGACGTCAGTTCGCGGCGGATCCTCCTCCTTGTCCTCGGATTAGACAGCTGAAGAAATTGCAGAGCAGGCACTCTGAGAGGGCAGCGGAAATTCGAGGTGAGATTTGAAGGAATGGAGAAGAAGGTGTAGCTCAAGGCCATAGTAGTTGCAGTGAAATTAATTTTTGTTAGCGCAGTAGAAATTGCGTGGGCACCATTTCCCAGTTAGAGAGTTAGGTGGAAGTATTCTTCAAACAAAAAATCGACATCTTATTTAGTTAGCTCATGACCTCGACTTCTTCGACAGTTTGCTTTTGGAGGCATCTCTATTGACATCGTATTTCGCAATAAATCTATACATATATATAATAAGAATTACCATTTAACAAAAATAGTAGCAAATAAATAGGAGAGAATTTAATGCAATCTATAAATAGTAAGTTTTATTATTTTTTTATTTTTATCTTTGAAAATTCATACAACATTTAATGTTGCATTAAATTTTTGGCTTTAATTCATTTTATTATTTAAAAATTCTAGCTAAGATCTATTAAGTGAGCATTTTTCATTTTTATTTTATTTTCTCATATAAACAACGAAGACATTAATATCTCAGTCTTTATATTTATAAAATCTCAATTGAAAAGGTAAAAAAAATTAGATTATCTGTCTTTATATTTATGCCTTTCAAAAAAAAATATTGAATGCTATTCGTTAAATATCATTTTTCACTAATCATCACAATTTTTTTATTTGGAACGTGTGATAATAAACTTGATAATGTTTATCACTTATTTGTTTACCAATCTATTGTTTTTTCTATACTCAGTTTCAAAAGGTAAAATAATTATCAAATTATCAGTCTCAATAATTGTGCATTTAAAAAAAATATATTTAATGATAATATATCATTTGTTAATAGTACACAATTTTAAAAACTCCATTAAAAATTGTATGTTGATATCCAAATCATTTTATAAATGCAATCGACTTTGTTAAATCTCCATGAAAATATGGTAAAACAAAATGAGAAAATCAACTTTGTATAGAAATGAAATAAAATCAATATGAAGTTCACAGGAAATTAATATAATGAATAATTTGTATAGTACACGGATCTAAAAAATAATACTCACGTGGATTCTAAAATTCAAACTCATACTTATCATTATGTTCTGTAAATTGAATAACATATTTTCGGTAAGATTTTTTTAAATAATTTTAGACATGTTTTATTTATAAAATAGTTTAGAAAGATTTTAGGTGACTTCACATCTTCAATAATGATATATAAAATTTTAGATACTTTACATACGTTATATAATATTTTAGGTGTTTTTAATAATTTAACATACATTTTTTATGTTATTTTATACAAGATAAATTTATATTGTTTACAACTGATATACGATAAATTATATCACATATTAACTCCACATCTTAATTACAATTATTAGTTAATATTGTTTACCTTCATATTTAATTTATAATTATTAGTTAATATTATTTACTGTCATCGTTAAATCATAATTATTATTTAATATTATTTACCCGTGCATCGCACGGGCTACACACTAGTATATTTATACAAGTGTTAATACATTAAGTAGTCAATGACTCCATAATATAAAAAAATTATTCGACGATTTTATAAAACTTTTGATTTATTCAAATAAAATTATCTCAATAGGACGATTTTTTTAAAAGGGAGAAGCTATCTTAAATAACTTTTAAAAATAAACTCTTGAACTAATTTTATAAAATATTTTGATTATATTATGTATCCATTAACTATAATCTTAAAATTACATTAATTATAATCTCAAAATTCACCTGTCTATAGCTTAATGTATGAATGAAGCGTTATGGTTTTCCTTTCCACTTTCCTTTGTGCGGAAAATCTCTCTCTCAATATTTAATTTTACTTATTATATATTGCTAACTGAATATAAATATTCAATTTTACTTATTAAATTTTACTTAATAAATTGTACCTAATAAATTATACCACATGGCAAACTATTTATACTCTAAAACCGTTACTTTTTAGTTTCTATTACTAATATATAATGTTTCTATTAACTTTGAACATATAGAATGATGTAATTTGTGTCATGTCGTTGTAATCTAACATGTAATAGTATGCAATTATTTATTTGTACATCAAATTTTGTGTATTTAAAAATTGTTAATTTTTGTTTTTGTTTGTTTTCTTTTTCTTTTTGAAGTTTTAATAATATACATTTCTATAAGTTTATCCAAGTACTTGGAATGTGCGATTAGAACTAATTGTGAGATTGTTATAATTTTTGAATAAAATATATCATATATAATAAAATATAATATTTTAATGATATCATCAACTATTTTCATAGGTTATATTTTAAAATTTATACATCTATATATATATAGTTGCTAGAAATACATTAAATAAAAACTCATAAATTTTACCTCATAAATTATACCTATGTGGCACTTAACTTTTCAAAAACTGATTCTGTTAATTAAAACAAAAATTATTACATTTTATATTAATTGAGTAATAATTATATTTACTTTATTGTATTATATAATAGTTATTATTAAAATTAATAATTATATTTTACACTAAATGATATATGAAAGTTAAATAAACACAAAAAATTATATTGTAAAACTTTTTGTTCAAGTTTTATTCCAAAATCAATATTATATGTTTTTGTCTGATTAAGCGATTGTGTTTTAAATAAATTAATTTATTTTAATATCGTAGTAAAATTCCTTCAAATTGATAAGCAATCGTTATAATAAATTTAATATTTTTAAATTATTTGGTCATTATCTATCAAAATTACAAAAATTACATTATTTATTACATTTTGTGTAATCAATATAGTGATTCATATGCAATCACATAGTTACATACTATTTATGTTAAAGAATGATCAAATTTTAAAGCATAATATCATTATCTAACTTATAATATTAATATTATATGCATAAATATAACTTATAATACTACATGTTTAAAATTTAATACCCTTATCTAACTTATAATTTTAATATTATATGCATATAAATCACTTATAATATTTTATTTATATTTGTGAAAATGCATAAAGTCGAATACTAGTTGGAGAATAAAAAGACAATTTAATGTTTAATTTTACTATAGCTTAGTTAAGGAATAGCACATATGCCAAGTTATAAATGTTAGTCTGTCTAATTTTTATTTAGATATATTTTATTATATTAGTTACGATTTGTTATAAGTTCATGTCAGACTGTCTAATAATTAGTTAATTATATTTTCTTGCAAAATATACACAATTTATTATTTTTTTAATAGAAAACACATTTATAATATAAAATATTATTACAATTATAGATGTTATTGTACGAGGGATTGTTTAACCACTAAACTAACTTCATCTAATAACCTAATAGCAGAATTATTACCGTTAAATGCCTGCCGGTGGTAATTTTATTATATATAAAAAAGAACAAAAATGATTTATTCCACACGAAGACTATTATCTTCTGAATTATATTTCATTATAACGTATACTTATCAAGTGATTTGAAAACCCAAAAGATAATTACAGAACTAATCACCAACCACGAATAAACTTGAAATTGGATTATATAAAGATTCTTTTCACTAACCATGAATAAACTTGAAAGGAAAATGCTACAAGTACATAATATTGTACATAAAAATGTACATAACACTCACATTAAATGAGTCTTACCAAAAATAAAAAATTATGTGAACCCCACTTCATGTGAGTGTTATATACACCTCCATGTACATTTATTATGTACTTGTAGCATTTTCCAACTTGAAATTGGACTTTATATAGATCCTTTTGAAAAGAGTTTCCAAATAAGTATTATTTATGCAGTACATAATACCTTATGGATTTGCTAGTTCTTGTGAAAGCTGAGTACATATTAGAGCAAGAATATTTATTGGGAAAACTCCATCACTTGCTGCAAAACAATATTACAAAACCTCTTACCTTAAAGTTACATGGATTAAGGTACTCCATGGAAAAGGGCAAATGGGAAAAGAAAATGATAACCGATGCAAAAACTGATGTTTTTCGAAGCTCTTATCCAACCCAAACAAAAAAAAAAGTTCCTTTCAGCAAGAGACTTGATATCCGGACAATGTGAAGCAAATACTTGACCAGATTTATCTCGGAGGGGGTGGTGGTGGAGGCATGTTAGCTTTTGCAAACCCAACCCATGCAACAATGCCGACAGCAAGGATAATCCACCCACATATGTCATACTTGAGATCACTACTTTTGCTCCTCTTTGTACTCTGCTGCTGTGGCAAATGCGAACAAACACGTTGTTGTTTAACCAAATACGAAGCAATTTTGGAAGAAAAAATAAACAATGTAACATGAAATGGGAAGGCAAAGTAGGACTTCTTAGGGCGCAATTGGATGTAAATAGAACTGGTCTTGATTGAATTTAATGGTTAAAGTGAGTTAATTTTGAATGAAGTTGATTGAGTGGAGATTATAGTTGGATTTTGAGTTTGCTTTTAAATAACATTTAAAATGTAATGATTAAGTTGATGTAGTGCAAAAATAGGAGAGATGTTATTGGAAATGATAGGTCGTTAAAAATGTGCGAGTGGATCAATGGTGGAACAGTGGACTAAAGTTTATGTAGTAATGTGTGAGGATGAGTGACTGGTACTATTTAATTATACTGATAATATAGTGATAATATTGAGGAAAATTGAATTGGATTAAATTTGAGTTAAAAAGTGTAAAAAAATTATTCGAAACTAGATAATTTATGCAGACAATCGCAACCTAATCATCACATTTTTTTCTTGTAAAAAGAAAGAATTCCCACCCTCGTGCTGGTAGACGATGAAGGCTCGGGCGCCATTGCCTGCTGACCCAAACCATGCTTGTGAATCTCCACGTGTAGCTGAGGAGCCTAGATATTAACACATGAAATAAGATACACTATGTTAGTCAACATAAGATGGTTACATTTGATACAAACACAATATATGTTGTCACAACCACAACGAGTGTACAAATTTTGTTTTACTAGATTGGAAGACAAAAAGAATAGTGAAAAAAAAAACGTCAAAGATATTCCAAGTCATACACAAAAAAAGAAACCAGCATGAAGAAATAAAAATCTGTAATAACAGTCAACTACATCCTTTTCTTCATTTCAAAGTGCTGTCATTGACAAAAATCATGCTGACATGACTTTGCTATAAGCCCGGCAAATTGCATAACTAAGGGCGTTTTGGATACAAATATATCCGCTCAAAATGAGTTTTTTTGGTTAACTAGAGTTAATTTTGAATAAAGTGAAATGGTTAGTTGTTAGTAGAATTTAATTTTATATTAAAATAATATTTAAAATAAATAATTAAAGTTGATTTGATGTAAAAGTATGAGAGGAATGATGTGAAGTGGCAGTTAAACTTATGAGTAGATGAATAGTAAATTAAAGTTGATGCGAAGTGTAAGAATGATTGTTTGGTATTATTTAATTGATTGATAATATTGAGAATAGTGGAGTGGAGTTAAAGTTAAGTTGGATTTTGAGTATGAATTTGAGTATGGATTGAGTTTTTTGGTATACAAACACAACTTAGGAGTTAAAGCAACAACTGATAAAGCAGAATCCTCATATTCAACATTGAAAATAAAAAAACTTTCCATCCTACATCAGGGTAGTTTTATAAGAACACTTCAGACCAACTTAACCAGTATAAAAACCTGCAGTATCTTCCAATCACCACTTGCACAATAGGGCTAGTCAACAATTACACATTAGCATGAAGTTCCAATTCCAAAATAAAAATAAATATTAAACGGACAATAATGTGATCATACTCCAACTTCAAGGAAAGTGGGGGAAAATAGTAAGTATAGAATGACTGTACCTTAGCAGATACTTCAAGTGATTTTTGATAATATTCATTTTTTGGTTCCTGCACAGGAAGAACAACCATTCACAAAGCAACTTAAGCACGAAAATTGGAAAACATCAAAGAAAGATCCTTATTTATTTGGTGTACCAATGCAACTGCTTGCTCAAAGTACTGGGCTGCCTTATCAAAGTGAACTTTAGCCTCATCAAAGTCGGGAATAAGAAATGCATTAGCTGTATATGCATTCCCAAGGCACCACAGAGCTTCGTGCTTTGCAGGATTAATAACAAGTGCCTCCTCTAGCTTGTCAATAGCATCTATAGAACATAACCAGCTAAATTTTCAATATGACACCCAAAGTTTTAATTTCGCAGTACCAAAATATACAATCCCAAAACATCATTCGATATGAAAATCAAGTCGAACCAGCCTAGCGTTGCACACTTGCACTTGCAGAGTCATATATCCATATTTCACCAAAACCCACGAAATTATTTTGCATTTAGTACAGATAAATCACATTTCTAGGCATAAAGGCCTGAATCCATATTATCAACTTCATCATCCTAAATCAGTAAACCTACCATAAGCTCCATAAGCACGAAAATGCATTCAAAATTCA